>JAHBCN010004037.1:0-68320 GCA_019359885.1 Listronotus oregonensis
AAGGGGGGGAAAAAAATGTCCCTGAAAAAAAAAAAAGTCCGAAAAAAAAAACGTTTAAAAAAGGCTCAAATCGGTAAAGCCAAAAAAACCCCTGCATATTTTTTTTCCTGTTTATCTGTAATTTCTGTTATTTAGAGGGACCTAAGAATGACACGCATCTGGTGGCCAAAAAATAGGTGTCCTTCCCTAACGACGCTAAAGCATAAAATAATCTCTTGGTTCGAAAAGTTCTGGTGTTTCCCCTCCTTCTAGATGGCGTAATTGGAATATATAAGAGGCTAGTGGCGCAAACAAGTCAGTTCTTTTGACACTGTTGTTAAATAAAAATTGCATACCTCCTTAAATTTTGCGTGTTTAAGTTTAAGACATCTTTTAACAGTATTTTGATTTGAATTGTTGTTTTTGTGTGTGAATTAGTAGTATGGATAGTGAATGCGAAAATTCAAAAATCAGTGGAACATTCAGTATTTCGAAATTTTGAGTCCAGTGAAGGCGCTATGTTTGATTTGCAATGAAAGCATAGCCGTTCTCAAAGAATATAACATTAAACGTCATTATGAAACAAAACATTTTCAAAATTACTCAAAATATACAGGAAGTTTGCGGACAGAAAAATTCGAAGCTATGCAGCGCGGATTGAAATGCGCAATCTTCATTTAAAAACTCAAAATGAACAAGAGGCTGCAACTCGTAGCTTTCGTGTGGCTCTTGAAATTGAAAAACTGGAAAACCATTCACCGATAGAGAAATGATCAAATAATGCATAATTGCAGTAGCCAACGAAATGTCCCTGAAAAAGGAAATTTATTAAAAACTGTCAGTATTCAGCAAACACTGTGGCTCGAAGGGTGAAAACATCGCTGAAAATATACCTCTCCTGTTCAAAAAATGGACATTTTGGTGGTTTTTTCTTGGATGAGTCAACGGATGTGTCAGATACTGCTCGGTGTTGTTTATATTCGAGGAGTAGATAAAAGCTATAAGTGAAAGAACTTCTTGATATGTATAGTATTCATGGCACAACTACTGGTACAGATATTTTTAAAGGAGTTAAAATGGTCATTAATCAAAAGAACCTTCGATGGAAAAACTTGAAATGTATTACAACTGATGGGGCAAAAACATGGTGGGAAAGTTTAAAAGGAGTGGTCGCTTTTGTGTCAAAGGCTGTAGAAAATGACGGTGGTTCAAAACCATTAGTCTTACATTGTATCATTCATCAACAGTCTTTGTGCGGAAAATGTTTGGATATGTCGACGTTCTGAAACCAGTCATATCAACTGTTAATTTTATCGAATCTTTTGGCGAATCACCGACAATTCCGACAATTTGTTGGAAAAATTGGAGAAACTGACTTACCTTATCATACTGCCGTACCTGGCAGTTGTGGGAAAGTCCTTGGCTTTTGAACTTCGAGCGTGATCGAAATTTTTGAATGAAAAGCATCGCCCTCTTACTGAATTACAAAAAACGCATGGCTGTGGAAGTTAGCATTCTATGTTGATTTGACAAAACATTGAATGAACTGAATTTGGGATTGCGAGGAGAAAACCAGCATCTTCCTGATTTATACACTAATATCAAATCATTCCGGGAAATTGAGACTGTTTCAATCACAACTACAAATAAATGTTTTTTTTCATTTTAAAACATGTGAAATATTACCAACTACTGAGACTGAGTTTCCCATCGATTTTCCAATCGAAACTTTGAGTGCTTTGAAGAGAAATTTTGATACTCTTTTTCGGACTTTGATGCCATTGCGAATCAAATTAGGGTTTTTCAGAATCTTTTGATACTGACATTGAAACCCTAGCCCCGGAACTTCAAATGGAAATGATTGATCCCAATGAGGGGATATAATTAAGAACAAATATCAAAACTCATCTTTGTTGGAATTTTTATAAAGTCTTCCACTGACACAATTTGATAATTTGCATAAATTTGCTCTGGTCTGTTTTCTGTTTTTGGTACTATTTTTTGTGTGAGAAAACCTTCTCCAAAATGAAGTACACAAAAAATGTTTACGATCGAAATTAACTGATGAGCATCTTAAATCTCATTTAATAATTGGTAATAAAATTAGTCCCCAACTACAAACTATTGTCAGTGGAAAATCTTAATTACATAAATCTCATTAGTATTTCATATGTCATTATGTTTTTATAAGTTATGTGATTATTTAAAATGTATAAAATTTGTTGGATTCATTTCAATAATTTGTTATTATTATATACTGAAGTTAAATTTTCTGCATATTATACATGTCTTTACTCATTACAATTCTGTGTTTCTTTATCCAACTTATTACAAAAACAATAACAATAAGCCTACAAGAATGTTATGAGTTAGCGGAGTTAGCCCATGACCATATCAATGTAGATGTCATATTAATAATTATTCAACATAAAATTGGAATACTTCAGTAAACTAAATTTAATTTGCTATAAAAATTATTTGTTCTCTAAAAGGAGTTTTTAAGTATGCTAGCTCTCCGCGGGCCGGACAAAATCTGTCCGCGGGCCGGATGTGGCCCTCGGGCCGTAGTTTGGAGACCCCTGAAGTAGATCATTCCTGTGTTAAAGAATGCATTGAGATCTTAACGTTCTAAGCAAATAGTGTTACTGTAAAGTGAAAATTTAAATTGAATTTGGTTAATAGTGGATGTGCCGTAACATTTAACAAGACATGTAACTAATCAAGAAGCCGCTAGATTCATTGCCCTCATAGAAGATGGCCCCAGTCAAAGTTACGTCGGCGGGTAATGGGGGTTCAAAAAAGCACCCTATCCAGAGTTGTTAATCGATACCAGGAAACAGGACAACTAACCAGAAGACCCGGACAAGGCCGCAGAAGGGTAACTACGGCAGCAGATGATCGTTATTTGAGATCAACGGGGTTAAGAAGTAGGCATACCACCGATAGAAGGCTGCAAACAGATCTGTTGGCTGCTCGTAATGTTTGAATAAGCCTACAGACAGTTCGAAATAGGCTGAGAGAATCAGGTTTACGAGCCAGAGTGCCAGCTAGAGGTCCACGTCCTACCAGAGTACATCGAGTAGCAAGACTGCAATTTGCTAGAGAACACGCAAATTGGAATATTCAAGATTGGTCCAATATTTTATTCAGGGATGAATCAAGATTTTGTCTGTATTCATCAGATGGGCGTGTACCAGTATATAGGCGACGTGGTGAACGGCACGAGCAGGTTAATTTTCGTCAAACTGAAAGCTTTGGTGGTGGCTCTATCATGGTTTGGGGAGGAATTTCTTTCGAGGGTCGTACGGAGTTAGTACCAGTTAATGATGGAAGACTAAATGCTGACAGGTACATAACCGATATCCTAGAACCCTATGTAGTGCCCTATATGCCCTATCGGTAATAACTCTGTGCTAATGCATGATAATGTCGAGATACCTACCTTAAATTGGCCTGCACGTAGCCCGGATCTTAATCCGATAGAACATGTCTGGGACCATCTAGTATGGCAAATTCAGCAACATCCGGCACCAATAAGAACAATAGATGATCTTCAAAATGTTCTTTTTGACTTTTGGGAAAACATGCGCAAGAATACCTCCAAAACCTGTTTAGAAGCCTTCGAAGACGAATGGAAGCTGTAATTAGAGCAAGGGGCGGCAACCCACGCTATTAAAAACTGATTGGCTGCTTTAAGATTAAATAAAGTTAATTTTTTGTATACATGTTTTGTACAATATTTTTGATATTTTTCTATCTTTTGGTAAATTAAAATTTTTTCCACTGTAGATTAAACTGATTTAAAATAAAATGTTGCAAAAGTCGTATCTATTGATGTTTTATTTATTAATTATTAATAAAATTAATAAAACGGAAAAAATATAATATTTAAAAAATAATGAGTGATGCGATAATTTTTGTGGTGTGTATATATACAACTGGTATAAAGGTAATACTGTGCCATCATCTGTTTATGATGCTTTGTTACAATCTGATCAGCCTAATGACATTGAATTAGGTAAATATTTATTGTTTTTTATATCCAGGTATGATAGGTGTTCATTTCTTTTTATGGATAATTTTTTTTATTTCTATTTTAGGAAACGATGAGGTTATAGATGATTATCATTTCGATTCAGAAGATGAGGACTAATAAGTTACAACAATCATGTATGCAGATCTGTAAAATTAACAGTTTTAATGGTATATATTTGTTAACATAAATTAAAACTTAAACTTTACATGTAACTTTGATTGTCCTTTATTTAAGTAATCTTTTATCAAATCTTTACAATACAAAATAAATATATCCTCTCTTTCTGAAAATAAAGCTCATACAAGTCTATTGCGCTCGCACTCTCATCGAGCGCCCTGACTATTATATACTGGTCTGAAAGACCCTTGCATCCATTAGAATAGTCTGGCAGTTTAAATATACTTTTTAAACTATTAAAAGAATATGCCCTTTAAATTTAAGCCTTGTGGGAGCAGGTTATAAATTGCCATCCCGACGACATATTTACTATCGTCTGGCACATACTTGTAACCAATAATCTAACATCATAGATAGAAAAAGCATTTTATTCATAAACGCAATCAAGACTGCGGTCAACATGTTCTTGTTTATTATTGGCGATAGAATGGTACAAGCATAGTTTGAACTTACTTGTAAAATGATAAACTAGGAAATCTTTTTGTCACTTTACAAGCTTGGCATTTCCTTACCATTTAGTTTATTAAAAGTACTTACACCAAACTGAAATTTATAAAATTGTCACAAAAATTACCCAAACACCCAAAAACATTTAGACTAAAACGCCATATTGAATGTGTCATCTGTCGAGCGAAGCTGAAGGTGGCGGAAGAACGCTTCTACGAAAAATCCGCTGTTGTCACGTTGTCGCGCCTTTATTAGTAGCTGTCCAAAAAGAAAATAGTATTTTGACATCATTACTTTTCTGTGTTATACTTTATAGTAATAAATATAACAAATATTATTCGCAGTTTAAAATACAAAAGTAGAGCTTATTTTGATGTAATTTTAGGAATAAATTAAGTAATATATAATAATAATATAATATCAATAATATACTATCAAGTAAATGAAACAGAAAGATACTTGGCAGCCACGCTTTACGACAAAGTAGTGTTGACGAATGTGAATACTGTAATTGTATATTTGACATGAATAAAATTATCTTATCTTATCTTATTTTATCTTATCTTATCTTATCTAGTATCTGTAGTAACCATTTTCCCGAGTTTTGGTGGATTTTATTGTTTCGAGTACAGAGGTTCATTCATCGCTAGGCAGAACCTTAGAATGTGCGTTTATGATGCCACGCTTATGCCAAATCGATGCTTTCTCCAGTTAAACTAACAGCTCATTGCTTGTAACCATCAAAATAGGTTCTCAATTTTTTTTTCAACTCACATATGTAAATTACATCATATCAAAATTTTAGCTTTGAAACAGGTTATTTTTTTTAATATTTTTAAAATTTTAAGGGATGATGAAGTAACGGAAGGATACCTGCCAGAACGGTATTTTCATAATTGACTTGACGAAAGTAAAATAATATTTAAAATTTTTCTAGCTTTGTTGAAATGGGTTAGTCAGATGGTTCACTGGCTCTCAGACTAATAACACAAAAAATGTCTAAAAGCTATACATTAGGAAAGCAAGAATAAATTGTTAAAATGAAACTTTTCAAACACTGCTTATCTCACACATATCTCGCTGGCTTATAACCCATTTACTTATTTATGACACAAATTCAGTTAAATATATTAAATTCAAAATTAGTGGGAAAATTTTATTGCTACCTCTCCTACATTGTTTTATGTCACCATTTGCATAGTAAAGCAGCGACGAAGATAGAACCACGAAACTAATCTCTGGAGATCAAAACTTTTCCAGCACAGGTAAACTAAGTAAAAGTAAAGTTCGAGAACATTTCAACGAACAACTGACAGCTCAGACGCATTATAATCCATTTATTTATTAATACAGTTTGCACATTATTCAAATTATTTAATTTTGAGTTGCATCCTAGACTCTAAGACGTTCACAAACTACTATAGAATTTAGGTAATTTATCAGAACTTGTAGTCTAATTATGATTTTGTGGGTTTTTTGATAGTGCTGTCATATTTCAAAAGATTATGAAGTTTGCTAGGTATGTGTCTGGGCGGGCTAAATAATTACCAAAATAAAAGCCAAAATAACTAAAACAGATAATTTTTTTAGTTTCAAATAAAATTTATTATTTTTTATCCATCAAATTCCGAATTTCCGAAAACCCTAAGCTCCTCACCATGGACACCTATGTCCTTTGCGTTAATAATTACTTTTTGTGCATGGCAGCGACAGATACGATACGATATAGATAAAATTAAATTAAAAAGGATAGAACCTATACTCTCTATTTATAGTCCAGAAAACCATTTTGCCTTGCATTTTTTTTTAATACATAGAATGACTTAAAATTTTGACAAAAAGTAGAAAATAGTCCAAGAATCTAAATCTTTAACATGCCGAAGGGCGCCTTTACCTTGGGGGTGGTTGCCAAACCATCTCGGGGGTATATTTTTTTTATATTTTGAGCACAGAAATCGATATAAGAATGATTTTAGCAAAAAATATTCTATGCATTAATTTTTGTAAAATGCGTACTTTTCGAGTTATTTGCGATAGCAAGTCGTAGTTTTTCGTCGATAAAATCAACGTTTTTAATCGGTGTTTTGCAAATAACTCGATAAATATGCATTTTATTAAAAAAACAGTAAATAACAAAATTCTAGATTTTAAAAAAACTAATAAAATAGTTTTTTTTATATAATTGCCAAAAAACCAACTTGTGGTTTGTTAAAGGTTAGCTGTTATTCATCACAAAATTTCAGAGTTTCAAAGGAAAATAACGCAAAATCTACGAATTATTCAAGGAAAACTAATAATAACTTTTTTAAAACATTTGCAGAGACCTTTTTTAAAAAAAAATTGTTAAATATTATAACAGTTAAGTGATTTATAATTAAAATAAGGTTAGACCAACATTTTTTGAGTGCAAAAACCTTCGGACACAACGCCGAAATTACCACCTTAATTAAAATAAGTCGTAGCCCTTTTTAAGTTTTTTTTATCTATATATTTTAAATACGTTTTAAAATTTTAACCAATTGAAATTGCTTAATTTGGAAAAAATGGGGCTGCAAGTAAAAATCAATATTCAGAATTTTAATAAAAAATGACCATTTCTTAAAAATAGCTCGAAAAAATGAATTTTGAATGTATTAGTTTAAACCAAATCAGGTACTAGCATTTACCTGAAAAAATTGTCGAAACGTAATTGTGGTAACCATGGTTGTAAGGTATTTGTCAATAAGACAGCACATAAAAAATAATTTTGCGATTGAGGCATAAAAATGTCCGAAGTAGTGGAAAATACCCATCTCCCCAAGATATTTTAGTGAAAGCTGCCAAAGCTGAGCATGCGCTTATGCCAGGCGGATTTACGAGAAAGAATATTTCTATTTTGAGGCCTGACTGACGGAACACTGCGTGGACCGTGTGGCCGAAACCGTTTTGATGGCTTATTTTCAAGATTTGTCAGAGTCATATTCTCCAAATTCCCTTTGGACAAAGTTTTCAATGTTACGTAAAAAATAATAGTTCATAAGAAGATAAGAAGTAATGAAAAGTTAATTTCTCTGCAACAGTTCCTAAAGCAACTAAAAAGTCGAAGGTTCTGACTCGCGAACAAGTTATAACTTTTTTGAAAGAAGCGTCGACTGAAAAATATTTGGCAGATAAAGTTGCATTAGTGGTGTATTCGGAGCTTGTAAAAGAGACGAGCTTGTGAAAATGAAGTTTTCCGATGTGCGTGATATGGGTCAGCATATATTTAATTGACATTTCACAAAGTAAAAATGGGCAAGCAAGGAGCTTTTTGGTTATTGATGATAGTGAAATGTGCGCAACAAAGTTAATTCGGGACTATGTGTCTTTGCGAACTAAAAGTGCACCTATTGATAGGTTTTTTTGTGCTATCGTGATGAACGATGTACTGTGCAGCCTATAGGTAAAAATACATTTGGAAATATCTTTAGGATTGCTACATATTTGGGTTTACCTAATGCTAAGGCGTACACAGGTCATTGTTTAAGACGTACAGCGGCAACAATTCATTCTGATGCGGGAGGTAGTTCCGAGAGCTTAATGAGGATAGGAGGCTGGAAGAGTTCTTTGATAGCACGAGGGTACGTGGATGATAGTGAAGCTCCAAATTGGCTAATGCTTTTCTTGTAGTTGGGAAAAGTATTACTTCAAGTAACACAGCAACTGCGGTGGGGTATAGAAATGTGGAATTTTCCGGTCAGTTTGAAAATTGTACGTTTTACTTTAAAAAATAATTTTTATTATGATACAGTATATTGGGTAAGTATGTTTGTATTTTCGTAATAAATGCTTAAATGAAGATAATTTATTGTTTATTTATTGGTAAATTTGTAGGCCCTAGGGAGTTATTTTTTTAAGGGTAATATTTCGTATTAACTGACTTTGACATAATATTATTATTTGTCAAATAATATACCAGTCGGACATTAACAAAGTAAGGGTTTTAAATAGTTTTAATAAATAGAACCTTATAGCTTTTAAAAAATTAACAAAATAGTTTTTTATAGAACTTTCTATCACGCAAATTGAAGGAGTTATGCTTAAAAAACAATTTTTTTGAGCATTCTAAAAGCGATTCAATGTATTTTTTAAAAATCCTCGGTTTTATACTATTTTTTGCATTGTTATATAGGAAGTAGATTTTTGAGAATTAAAAAAAACAAAATTAAATTAGTTATTTGTTTGAGCAGTCACATTTTTTTAATTACAACTCCGTGACAATATGTTAATTTTTTTAGTAAACATTTTTTTTTATTAAATTATAATAAGGGAATTAATAAAAAATTTCAAGGCTTAAATTATAATAAATAATGTTTCAAAAAATTAAATACTAATTTTTACAAATTTCATTAGGTGATTCCTCGTTAATAAATATAAAGACTGTTTTTAAAAATATGAATTCAAAAAATTATTAAATCTTTTAAATTCATATTTTAAATTTAAATTTTTTAAATTCCAGTGGTGTCTTAGGGGTCACCTTATTGAAAATAATTGTAAAACATGTACGCCACTGTTTTTTTTTTGCAATTTTTATCAGATAAAATAATTAAAAGTTTATTTTTTTATTTCCTATTATTTTTTAAATCTTGTTTCGTTTTCAAGAAAAAAATTAAAACCAATTCATTGCAAGCAAATTGATTTTTTTATAATGGGCTCTAAGGGCTTGCAATAAAATGGTTTTAATTTTTTTTCTTGAAAACAAAGCAAGGTAAAAAAATATCAGGACACAAAAAATGTATTTTACGTTCCCTAACTCAAAAAGGTATTAAAATTTCAATTAAACTCAGTGGCGTACCTTTTTTTCACAATTGTTTTCGATAAGGGGCACCTTATCGAAAACAATTTAGATGCCACCAAACCTTATAACCTTAATTTAATTAGACCTTAATTATAAATATATAATATATAATTTTCGTTGTCTTTGTATGTTTACGAAATGAAAATAAAAATCAATTTATTGCATGTTCATTTATCATTTATCCCGTAAACGCAGCAAGATATGACAAAAATTTAAAAGACAAAAAGTTTATATTATTTTTAGTTACGTTATTTTTAACAAATATCAAAATTTAAATAATATCAGTGTCGTGCATTTTTGTAAATAAATTTGGTTAAGGTGCCTGACCCCAATGAACTTAATAATTTTAATCTACCTAGGGCCCCTTATTACTTTAAACCACTTTAAAAACGCCACCAAATTTAAAAATCGGTTAAAAATTATTTAAATTATATTTTTAAAAACCACTATTAAAAAAATTAACACTCTGCATCTTGAAAAATATACATTTCTGGACCTATTTTATACACCCGTTTTTATATTAAATTACATGAAAAAGCACCAACTCAAATATTGTCGCGATTTTTTTAAACACACTGTAGATACCGCTTCCCTGCAGTTAAGCAGGTAATTTTCGTAACTATAAATTTATTATAATGATTATAAATTGTAAAACTTTAGTAAGTTAAAATTAAGAGAAATGGCGTCAATTTTATACACGTTAGAAATATTCAGATAGGTGACATGGACTAGAAATAATGTAAATATTATTTGTGTGAATAATTGTATTAATAAATAATTAAATCAAAATGTGACGCGGTTTTCAACTTTATGCTTGGTTGTATATAACTCCACTTTTACTTTGTTTGCTTGTTGGTGGAAAGTTTGGAACTGGGGATATTTCTGCCTTGGTTTCAGTTGTTGCTCTCTAGCTTAATAATAATTGGTAACATATGGAACAGTTAATTTTCTTATCAAAAGCATCGTGAACAATTAATAGTTTTTTATGTATTAAAGATATTATTAAAAACAAATACTTAACATGCTTAGCTGGCTTTACCCGTCTGGTATTGTTACCTTTTTAAGAACCTTCAGAATAATAACCATGTTAGTGGCGCCATTATAAAAAAATAAAAATATGTTTTCTTTCTCCTCCGTAAAATGAAAAGAATGGAGAATACAATGGTCAGCAAAACTTTACATGAGGGCAAGGAGGGCCGTGCCTCCTCCCTCCTAAGGTTTGATTTTTTGTACATTTTTTTTAAATAATAATTGATCTCTTTAAAATTTTATTATTTATATTTTAAATTAAAAACTACATACAAAGTTCTTAATTAAAAAGATAATATTATACGCAAGGACAATACGTCCCTCTTGAGCACAACTGGCAACAGCAACCCACGTAGGATTAAAATGTGGATAAGAAGTACAATGGGCCAAGACAGACTTTTGGACCTATGTAAAATATTTCCAGTATTTTCATTAAAAACTAGACCAATTTTATTACAGTAGGTAGGTAGGTTTAAAGTGAGTGGGTATAACACCCTTCCACCGCGACCGATCGGTCTATTGTGGCTCACACCCTTTTATTTTTCTCCCACCAGGTCCAGACTTTTAATAAATCTGATAATCCTGTTGGCAGAGAGATCTTTCACCTCCCCCGGCAACACGATGTCATTGCCGAGGATTGCGAATCTTAGTCGTGCCATTGCCTGGCACGAACACAGTATGTATTCTGCCGATTCATCCCCCTTCATGCACATGCGGCACTCGGCGTCTTCCGCTAGGCCGATTTTGTGCATGTGGTATTTCAATCTGCAGTGTCCCGTGTACAGTCCCACTAGAGTTTTAAGGTGTACCCTTGACTGCTCCAGTGGTTTGACAGTACTTTGTTGGTTCGATGGGCTTAAGAAGGCCTTCGAGTGTCTGAGACCCGGAAGTCCATGCCAGTACCGAAGATTTTATCTTTGTGTCCAAGCTGATATGAACTGCTTGGCCATTCCATAAGATATACCGATGACCGGTTCCGGCCCTGTGAAATTTGTCTTCGCCCCCCTTTTGGCAAGGAGGTCTGCGGATTCATTACCCTCTAGGCGGTGTGTCCAGGTATCCATAGTAGTGTAACCTTATTGTTTTGACCCAGTTTGGTCAGCGCATCCTTGCAGTTCCAGACGGTTTTCGAACTGCACCGGCTGGATTCAAGAGCCTTAAAAGTTGCTTGACTGTCGGAGAATATTTTAACTGTGTTACAGTATCTTAAAACTGGTTTTTAGTTTAGAGTAAAATAAACTTACTGTTGGCACTACTATTGCTGTTATTTTCTTATAGCAATTATAACATCTAATGTGTTATTTAGTGGCGGTTCGCGTATTGGGGGGCTATTTTAAAAAGCAACATCGGGCAATATATTTTCTGCTGATTTTATATTAATACTATATTATCCCATGTATATATATAAAATATATATAATATATATATATATATATATATATATATATATATATATATATATATATATATATATAATATATATATATTATATATATATATATAATATATATATATATATATATATATATATAAACCGGGACAACGAAATAACTACCCAGCCCTTTTTTCTTGAATTAAAGTATTTTCAAATTTTGAGATTTTATTAATCAAGGAGCCGGTTTTATATTATAACATGAATTTCTTCCGGTTTCGAAAACGAATCCCCTTTGATTTTTTCAATAAACCTGAACGAAATTTGATTCTAGGATCATTTGATATAAAACCATATTATTTCCTATCCCTATCTCGTTTTTTGAGATAATGGCGATTAAAAATGTCCAAATACCCACTTATTAAAAGTTTTATAAAAAAACCCAAAAATCTAAAAATTTATTTTTTAATTTAATTCTTTCAAACCTATTGGGAGGTCATAATAAAACCATTCCCCTTTACCGGAAGTATCAAAAATTACTTTTTTTTTAAAAAGTTACTTTGAAGCAACACCATGTATTTTTTTAAAATTTGAATTTACAAGTCATTCCTGATATAAAATTTAATTTATATCCTATATCTTATTTGTTTTTTTTGAGAAAAGGGGATTAAATGTTCAAAGACCCCACATTATGCAGTTATAGAGGCAAACAATTTTCTCAAAAATTAAAAAGATAGGTATATGATATTTAGATTTTATATTAAATAAGGTAGAATTCAAAATTTTTAAAAAAAATACAGGGTGTTAAAATTTTTGAAGTAACAATTAGAAAAATCATTTTGCAGCCACTTCCGGTAAATCCGGAACTAATTTATTATGACCCCTAAGATAGGGTCTTTAAAAAATTAAAAGAAAATTAAAATTTTTATAACATTTATTTTTCCCCAAAAACTGCATAATGGCATTCGTTTGGACATCTTCAATCGCCCTTTCTCAAAAACAAGCAGATATAGGGTATAGTATATAATTGGGTTTTTTTATCAAAAATGATCCAGAACCCAAATTTCAAAAAAATACAGGGTGTTCCATTGGGAAAAAAACAAAGTTGATGTCGTTTGGTTTCCGGAAATAATAGAAAAAATGTCAATATTTAAAATCGGCATCTTATAATATAATATGTGATCCAAAATTTGAAAGCCATATGTTTTAAAAAATGAAGGCTGGGTAGTATATCGTTTCACCCATATATAATATGTCCGCGGGTGCGGTGAACAAAAGAAGACAAAAACCGAAAATTGAAGAAGAAAAATGTTTTTGTTAAAAAATAAAAAAAAAAAAAAAATTAAAAAAAAATTTAAAACCGATTCTTGGTCAACTTTTTGCAGGCAACATTATAGCAACAGGTTTGCAATAAAATAATTTTCATTTAAAATAATATTTTTTTGAAAAGCAAATGTGTCCAAATTACAATATCCACTTACCTGTTCATAACTAACAACCCAATAATTGTTTCTACCAGAAAAAATTTGACAATTTAACGTTTCCATGTTCTTTAGGCTTTTACTTCTAAATGGAATTATTTTTTTTAGTAATCATAAAGAATTAATAAAAAAAATGTAACTAGGGCAATTAAAATTTATTATAGTTTTGACCACAATCTTTAAGGCAACCCATTGGCGATATTTTTATTTATATAATATATTATTACATTTTATAAAAGTAGTTTTTATCCTGTTGGCATATGAATGGAGGTCTTTTCTAATTCGGACCCTTAATCTATTATATTGGTTGCTAAATAAACATATATCCACATAGTCACACGTTTCTCTGCGACAAGAGTTTACGTTAAAGCTTGGGAAATTTTACGCTAAAACCAAAGTTACACTCTAATTACATTTAACACAAAACCTTTTAATCAAATGTGCTTTCGAACATTCGCCCATCGTATTTCATTAAACAAGCAGAATTGGCACTTTGAAACTTCGAAGAAGCGGTTGCGGATTTTTATCAACTCGAGGTAACTCTGTTTTCGAATTAGATTAGTAGCAGAAATAAGATTCCCTCTGGGGAATTCCTTTTAGGTTAAAATAACAAACAACACGTATTTAAACAAAAGAATATACATTATAATTTTTAAATAACTAAATATTTATAGACATTTTAATTAGTAATTTTAACGTAGAACCAGTAATTTGAAAACCCATTAATAAAGATTGTTCTTTTTATTTTTACGCCCAACGTTTAGCAACAGCGCATAACTAAGAAAAGAATAATACAACTAGCACAGATAACTGAGCAAAATAAAAAGTGTTTTGGAAACTAAAATTTAGCAGCCAACCATCTGTCCTCTCTTTCAAAAAGGGTGCATAAAACCTAAAAAACCAAATTCCGTAGAAAAGTTAGCTTTTCTCCGTTTTTTTTTTGTGAAAAAGAAAACTGTTTAAATAGCCATATATTTAGAGTAAAAGATTTAAATTTAATTGTTATTTCATCGCAATACTATTACCAGGCCTTTTGTAAAGATTCAAAAAGTATATAAAATTTTTAATTTTTTTGCACTAGTGCTAAAAGTAAAGTGTACCGGGCTTGTACACGGTGAATTTTTTTAACTCGAAACAAATCGTGCACTGCTTTGCCTACAAATCGAATATAAACAATCCTAAAATTATCCAGCTACACATTATAAAGTAATGGAATGTCCCAAAACCACATATTCGAACCACAAAATCAATACATTTTTAGTTTTTTTTGACACAATGACATATGTTTTATTCAAGTGAGAAAAATGTTTTTCATGGCTCCCTTTAATATAATTTCGTAATCACTGCAGCAAAACTATACCATGCTTTCTTTTCTTCTTTTTCTTCTTCTTCTTCCTGGGAGCAGTCTTTCACTACCGGAGGCAGCGCAGCCCCTTGAGCTTTTTGTGCCTAATCTCCAATTGTCTTTTATACCGATCCTCCCATTAGTCTTGTTCCTTCTACAAGTCTGTATAACCCCGAGACTGGTTGGTTAATATATTCCTGTGGGCTCATTTTGGTTGCCCAAATAATGCCTGTCTTTTCTGATTTAACGCTTTACATTCACACAGTATGTGGTAAGCGGTTTCTTCCCCCTCGTCGCACATTCTGCAACTTGGGTCCACACTGTATGAGCCTATCTTGTGTAGGTGTCCTCTTAGGTCATCGTGCTCTGTTAGCAACCCTACTGTTATGCGAAGTCTTTTCCTACTTGTCTTATTAGTTCTTCCTTCGTTCTTTTGGATGAGCTCCTTATGAAGCTTTTTCCATGTCTTACTCTACAGAGGTTTTCCCAGTATTTCTCGCGTTTGTTTCGGATCCATCCCCTGGTTTGCCTTCTTGCTGTGGTTTTGGTCACTGCAAGGGTGGGTTTTGGTCCAAAGTATGGTGTGGATGATCCATGTCTCGCTAGCTCATCCGCTTTTTCGTTGCCTTCTATTCCCGAATGTCCTGGTACCGACAGGAGAGTAACCCTCTTGCGTTCTCCCAAGACCTCCAGTTCTTTTTGGCATTCCCATCTCAGCTTGGACGTCACCTTGGGGTTTACTAGTGCCCCTAGTGACGCCTGGCTGTCTGTTATTATGCAGATCCGCTTGTTTTTGTAAGCCCACCTATTATTTTCTTTTGCACAGTGCAGTAAAGCATATATTTCTGTTTAAAATACAGTGCTGTGTGTTCCTAGTGGCATGAATAATTGTGAATTCCTCATTTTACTGTACACGCCAGGTCCAGTTCCCTGCCCGGTTGTAGAACCATCCATATACCAGATGATGTCTCCAACCGTGACGGGGAGTTCGGGTTGCTGCCACTCACTTCGATCTGGAATTTTTACCTCTAAGTTTTTGTTGAATGAGTATTGGGGAATCATCTGGTCTTTTCTCTCGTCCAGGATGTTGCCGCCAACCTGACTTTTTATGTTGTTGTGTCCCAATCTAGCGTAGACACCAGTTGGTTTTTACTGCAGTCGGAAGTAGCTCATGCTTTATTATATTTTGGTAAAGCTGTTAAAAACGTCGAGTTCGAATAGTAAGGAATAGACTATTTGTACACCACCTAATATAATTGCAGCAAATAAAGCTACAGCAGATGTATTACCCAATAAATATAAAAAGTATATAAAACTTGTTACGTACGGTTTATAAATTGGTGTAAATCAAAGTTAGTTAAAAACATTACTGAAAACGTTCTTCTAGCGTATTTACAAAAAAAATCAGAAATACTCCAGACATAGACCTTATTGTCGGAGTATTTAGTGTTAAAGGATACAATTTTAATTAATAAGAATGTGAATATTTGACAGTTAATACCATTCTTGAAAAAAAAGTCTCACTGACTTCGTCCCAAGAAATAAAAAAGTTTTCACACGAAAGAAATTTGCTTGATTTTAAATAATAAATATCTAATAATAAAGGGAACATGCAAATTTACTAATGTTAGTTTTTAGTTGTGTACTTTCTTGTGTTTTGTTATAGTTAGTTGCAGTATTTGGCACTGCGAGAGCATGCCGCAAAGACAAGTTACAGAAACTAACTTAAGATGATACTAATGACATGATTATATCATAATTGTAATAATACCTAATAGCAAGACAAATAGACCTTGATCATTTGTAATAGCGGAAAAAAATAGAAACTTTAACATTGTTGAAATGTATCGCAAATATGCATCACTTTGTCCTCAGTCTACCAGTCACAATGGATTTTCCATCAGAAATTTTTACGGAAAATATTCAGTTTAACCTGTGGATATAAATACTTTTAGTAAAATTCTAAGTGATATTAAAAAATATTTAAATCTTAAAAACCCAATGCAATACACAGGACACTGTTTTCTCAAAACTTCAACAACATTGCTTGTAGAATCATTGGTTATACACCATGGTGATAAGGCCTGTGATAACTTACGCATCACTGGTATGGTGGACAAAAATGCGACAAAGAACTGCTGTTACAGAACTGGCCAAGGTACAGAGACTTGCTTGCTTAGCTATAACAGGAGCAATTAAAACAACCCCAACATCAGCCATGGAGTGTCTGTTAGACCTTCCCCCACTTAACCGTATAGTGATGGAAGAGGCAAGAATGAGCTACTTCCGACTGCAACAGAAAACAACTGGTGTCTACGCTAGTTTGGGACACAACAACAAAAAAAAGTCAGGTAGGTTAGCGGCAACATCCTGGCCAAGAGAACAAACCAGATGATTCCCCAATTCAACAAAAACTTCGAGGTAAAAATTTCAGATCGAAGTGAGTGGCAGCAACCCGATCTTCCCGGCAAGGTTGGAGACATCATCTGGTATACGGATCGTTCCAAAACCAAGCAGGGAATTGGAGCGGGCGTGTACAGTGAAATAAGGAATTCACAATTCTCTATTCCACTAGGAACACACAGTTCTGTTTTTAAAATGGAAATATATGCTTTACCGCTCTGTGCAAAAGAAAATAACAAGAGAGCTTATAAAAACAAGCTGATCTGCATAATAGTAGACAGCCAAGCGTCACTGGGGGCACTAGTAAACCCCAAGGTAACGTCCAAGCTGATGCGGGAATGGCAAACAGAACTGGAAGTCCTGGGAGAACGCAACAGAGTAACTCTCTTGTGGGTACCAGGACATTCGGGGTAGAAGGCAACCAAAAAGCGGATGAGCTAGCTAGACAGGATCATCCACACCATACTTTGAGCCATGACCTGCTCTTGGAGTGACCAAAACCACAGCACGAGGGCAAACCAGGGAATGGATCCGAAACAAACACGAGGAATACTGAAGAAACATCAGTAGAATTAGACATGGAAAAAGATTCATAAGAGGCCCATCCAAAAGAACGAAGGGAGAACTACTCAGACAAAGTAGGAAAAGACTTCGCATAACAGTAGGGTTGCTAACAGGGCATGATTACCTAAGAGGACACCTACACAAGATTTGGTAGTTAATTAAGACGGCTCCCAGGGAAGAAAAAGAAGAAGAAGAAGAAGAATCAGGGGCAGACATACTAACATTAAAACGCCATGGAGAAAGAAAATTTTGAACTATAGCCGAAGGCTACATTAAATAACTGTTTTTTTTAACTAAAATAGCAAGTCAAATTCTGGAAGGTAAACCAAGTATCAGTACTGAAAACTTGACCATAATTTGAAAAAGACTTTTTGGTACAACACTCAAGCATAAATGAAAACAGAATTTAAAAAATTACTGAAAATAAAATTTGCCCATCAATTACTATAGCAAACTACTCTAATTGCGATATTTAAATTGAAATTACCTTAAAGAAGTAAATAACTAGCTTTGTAAAAATACCGTAAGTTTAAGTTTTCCAAGCTATCGTTCTTAAGCGAATTATTTGTTTTTTTATTGTAAAATAATCTTCAAAATATTCTTTGATAAATTTAAAATAAATCCTGAAAAAATGTTGTGGGCAACATGTGCAAAAAGCATCTTTATTGCACTTAAAATGATTGCTTTCGACGTACAAAAAAAAAACGATAAAATATCAAAAAGCGACCAGAAATTTTTAAATACAAAATAGTGTAATTAGGTTATTGTTAACCCGACTCTGTTAACACAATAGTTTAGTTGTTGTTTTTTAAAGCATAAATTTTATTTTAAACTTCTAAAAACAACAAACTTTCAACCAACGTCAAGTATTTGCCCACATTAATTCTCGGTATATAACCAAGTACTTAAAAGTTTAGGAAATTATGCTTTTAATACCAGAAATTTTAATACAAGACATTGTCCGTGCTAGAAACTTTGTCGCGAAGTGTTGCGTTAACAAAAGGGTGGAAACTTTAAATCTTTTCGCTCGTTGAAAATATAGTTCCTAAATGTTTTTAAATTAGCCATGGTTTTGTTTGGATACCAACAATTATATTTAATTTAATGGTAAACATAAAACCCAGAGAAAGCTCATTTTTATCCAAAAGTTATAAATAAATTTTTATATTTTATTTAAAGATTCCTCCTTTTTGCCTACAGGGTAAATTGCTACTCAAGTACTTTCGCGCTGAAAAAAATTCAAAATGAATATATCCAACTTTCTTACCGGTCCTAGAGTCATAAAGAAGCCATATAAAAATAATTGGACCGGCACTACCCTTGGAACCATCCCTTGTCAACACTCAATAACTTTCGCGGGCTGAAAAAGTATATTTCATTACCAGTACGGCAATGACAATTTTTCCGTGCGCGCGTGACAAATTCAGTCATGCAAGAACGAAAAATCCATTTCTAGACGTGTAATAAACGATATTTTTTATTATACTTAGGTACCTGAAAACAACATAAACAAAAAACATCGCACGGAGTGTTCGTGTATGTTTTGGTTCTCTTGATTGACTGTTACAGATTTTGTAGTTTCCAAGTTACAAGGCCTAAACAACTTTTGGGATACTTAATTTTTCTTTGTATGGACTCCTCTATATATCCTTCTGCTACATTGGAAGAAAGCCATCCTCCGTGCCTTTTCAAAATGAGCAAATCACCGCCGCTTTCTACCAACATGGTAGCCGAAGAACGCCTTAGACCATGTCCGGTATATTCTTCGTGATTTTTAGTTTTAAGTATTTTGCAACAAGTTTTGGAATACCACTAATAGTATGGCACCCAACATGTTAAGCGTAACATCTTTGGTTTCGGTATGCAACAAATAATCTTCTACTCTCCATATTTTTATGGCGGAGATCTGCATATTTACGGTAAAGTGTACAGGGATTGAATTTGCAATTTTATTGGTAATTTTAAAACTTCTTGACCTGTGAGTTTTTTCATCTCGTAAGAACACGACAAGGAAACGCCCATTATCTTCCACATCGTCTAAACTCAAACGTATTAAATCATCTCTGCGGCATGCGCCGAAGATGCCAAACACTAAAATTACTTTTGCTAGTAGATATTGTCCATCTAAAGCTTCACATAAAAATGTGGTTACTTGTTCTGATGTAAGAACCTTGGATTTCTTTGGTACATATCCTACAGCTTGTCTTTTCAAAAAAGCGATAGTTTTTGGATATTGGTTGTGAGTATTTTCTTTTATGCCAAACAACTCTATAACATGGAGAATCGACTCCATAAGGTGGATGACTTCATAGATTTGGCTTTTTCATAAAAATAAACTAAGAGAATATCGTCCCTCACAATTTTGATTCTTTTCTGAGTCCGCCATTTGGTAAAAATGTGATATTCATGTTCATATCTCAACCTGGATTTCACTGGTAATAAATCTGCACTCACTTCTGCCGCTTGTTGTAATATAATATCGGGAATATCCGGATTTTCTTCCAAATCTGAATTAATTTTTTGAAAATGGCATAAATTTCACTGACAGAAAATAAAATATGTCATTAATAAATAAATCGTTGTTATGAACAGTTTCCATGGATGAATTTTTGTATAAGCACACGGAAAGAGGGATCGGGAAAAAATCCGTGCGCTGTTCTGAAAATGTCATATTTACTGTATTTTATACACAGTTGAAAATGTAGTATTTTCAGGCAAGTATAATAAAAAACATTTTAAATGGATTAATCTCACTCTTATACTGGTCTGAAATTTTTAGACCATCGTCCTAGATTCATAAAGAAGCTATATAAAAATAATTGGACCGGACTACCCTTGGAATCACCCCTTCTCTAAACTCAAGTAACTCCGCGGGCTAAAAAAAAATTCAAAATAAATCTATCCAACTCTCATACCGGTCTGAAAATTTTAAATGATCTTTCTAGAGTCATAAAGAAGCCACATAAAAGTAATTGGACCGGTATTACTTTTTAAACCACCCCTTTTCAATACTCAAGTACCACCGCTGGCTGAAAAAATTTCAAAATAAATCGATCCATCTCTCATTCCGGCAGCGTTCAGCTCACATCCCCACATGCAGAATTAAAATTTACCACATTTCTCATTAATTTAAAAAATCCCTACGTATTTCCCATTATCTATAATAGCGCGATAAATTCAATAAAAACTTCATTTTGAAAGCAAATTTAACAAAAAATAATAATATTCTTTAGAGAAATAAAATAAAAATGTTAATAAACATTATTAATTTTATTTAAATATAATTAAAATATTACAAAACAAATAAAAATTATTTATAAATTATACTAGTTTAAATTATTTTTGATTTTATTTTTTTTAAAATGTTGATGACCTAATTCCCCACGATTCTCCATAAATTTTATTCCCCAATTTGTCCCTGCAAATTTATAAAATTGCCCACGTTTGGGGGAATTCCCCATTGATTGGCAACACTGCTGTCAATCGTCGCTCAAATGCCCTACCCACAGTATTCCCCTCTTCTTGTTGGGCCGGAAGAAGGAGAAAGCGTATTTATTCTGTCTTTATTTCGTTCAAGCCTTTGCCTGAATGCAAATGGGGAATTGTTTGGAAGACTCGGAGCATCTAACTCTTACAACACAAGAAACAATACAAGGATCGAAATTCCTTTACACAGGACATCTTTTTTTAAAAAACTCTTCTTTTTACAGCTGTCTTACCCTTTATAATAAGCTTCCTCAAAATTTAAGGCATATGTATGGAGGTAAATTCAAGAATGCAGTTGGGCAGTTTCTAATTGATAAAGCATTTTATTCAGTTGCAGAGTTTATGCAACACTAAGCGTTTTTTTTTGTTAATGCTTTTGCCTGGTTTATTTATATCTCAGATTTTTATATATAAATATTTTTATTTTTATTTTATACTAAATATGGTTTGTTTTATAGCGTAGGTGCATTTTTTATTTTTTCTGTTTGGTATTGTTTTATATTTTTAATGTTTTTTTTACATATTTTATTTGTTTGTACATTTTTATTGTTTGTCAAGTTTTTGTTAATGACGGTATTTATATGATATTTATTATTTTCTTCTATTATATATTAAATTTTTTAATTTTCCTTTTATGACTGACCCATTTTGACTTAATGAAATTTTTGGCCAGCCGTGTATACGATAATACATAGATAACTATTTAATTTAAAAGCAGGACTTAATTTTTTGTAAATAAAATTTTAATTTTAAAACCCTGAAGACATTGAGCAAGAATTTAATTTTCTGGCTTATGTTTAAAAGCAATCTCACCTTAGTCAATACGGCTGTTTATTTTTGTAATTGTTAACAAAATTTAATTTCTTAATGCTCGGATTTTAACTAGGTTCGCGAATAATTACTTTACTTTTAAATATTTTAAGCTTAAAGGAAAAGCCCTTTTAAATTTAAATTTCATGACTGTAAGAAAACTATCATCGAATATAGGCGAAATACTGAAAATTCTACGGTATTAACCGCGGCAATAATTGGTTTTAAGTGACAGGACTCTGTGATAACTTTGACATAAATTATATAAACACTACGTCATAACCAAATACCGATTTCTTTTGGTAATAATTGGTTCAGCGCCTTTATTTGATTTATGTGTAACGACTAATAAAATTAAATATGATATTAAAGGCAATAAACACAAATTTTATTGGCTTTATTATTTTGAATTATTATTCTCGTGAGCTTAATATATTTGCTTCAACTAGTGATATTTTCGTCAGTAAAAAAGTAACATCGAGTAATTTATATACAGGGTAAGTCTGTAAAGTAAGACCCCGGTTTATTGCTTTAACTATTCAAATTAGGAAAAAATGTTTTTTACAAAAATATTTTTGTTTCTGCTGCTCTATATTTTGCGAACAACGTTATGTATACAGTTTTAAAAGACAAAGTTATTTTTTTTAAATGATAGGTCATGTTTTTGAATTTATTTTTAAATTCTGCGTAAAATTTTAGATATTTTTTGTCCAGCAAATTATATTCCTATATTTAATTGTTTTCGAAATATTTGAATTAAAATTCAAATTTAAGGAGGAAAAAGTTTGCTCATCTTTTAATTCTATGGCGTTTAGCCCCCCTTACAACGCTCAGCTTGATTGTAAGCTCACCCGGTATATCTTCCAGGATTTTTTGTCGACTGTAGATAATGGCGCTGATCACACTTCTAATTTTTATTAAAAACAGTGTTTATCTGAAGGACCACCAAATAAAACAGGTATTTTGAACCTAAATTATTTATTCAATAGTACAGAACCATTTAAATATATTTATCCGGAACAGTATACATAAAAATTCAACTGCTTTCTTAAAGTCCAATATTGCACTTATTACACACAACTTATTTCTAATTATATTTAAATTTACACATTACTCGCCATTTAAAACAGTTTATGGGCATTTCCAGAAAAGGTTTATAACGAGATACATTTAAAACTTACGTTACATTACTTCTAGGGTAAAAAGGCAATTTATTTAAATTTTTATATGACTGATGCTAGACAAAAAAAAACCGTTTTTTGTTTCCGGAAAGACGAAGAAATGGAAACGAGACATGCATAAACATAGGACGCTTAAGACAGACTGCTGCACACCAACAAGCGGCATCTTCTTTGTTAAGAAAAGAATTTGCTCGCACGGGCTGCGGTACGACGCACTACCCACTTTTAATAGACATTATATTTTATTTTTTATAAAATAAATGACTACATGAAATTAAGTAAAATTTTAATGAAGCATTAACAAGCGGTTTTTTAAAAGTGACACAACAGCGATAATAATAATTAATAAGTAATTAGATATCACATTACTAGTAGAAGTAGGCTAAACCTTAAACAAAAAAAAGACAACTTAAACAATTTTTTGCAGATTAATAAAAGCGACAAAATAACGTACATTATGCCTTCTATAAGGGTATTTTATTTCATACAAATGTTTTGCAGTTTTTATCTTGGGGTTGCAATTTCCCATAATTAAAACCATAACACATAATTTATTTATTAACAAATTTTCGTTATATCCGTTATTAGTTAAAACATATTCTCGGGACGATTATGTATATATTTGAAATACTATTTTTACACTTAAAAAACTGATCGTTTTGACATTTTTAGGTAGTTACTATGGTTGTTATGCCACTACGAAAAAACCGCTGAAACCATAAAAACGAAACGTGGCATTAAGAGCGGATTTTTTCTTCCAAATTTTATTTAAATGTGGATATCTCGTAAACAATTGAATATAGGAATTTAATGTACTAACAAATTATTAAAGGGAAAAATTCCCTACTGTCTCGGTGTATACAAAAAGTATTACTCCGTTTTAAGACAGTTAGAGAAGACATCCTCTTCTTTGTGTTGTCCACTATGACTCTCTCCCTAAACGCGTTTCGCCTGCCTTACTGGTCTTGTCAGTAGGGCTGCAGCGAGTGCACAGTGAACAACAGAGAGAAAAAGCGTCACCTTATTGAACAAATATTATTGTTCATCGGTAAGATATTAAATCCTACCTTTGATGCCCTACTGAAATCACATTCAGAAAAGTTGGCATCAAGTTTTCCGAGTGGATAGTAGATATGTTATTAAAAGGAAAAAATTCCCTACTGTCTCGGTGTAAACAAAAAGTATTACTCCGTTTTAAGACAGTTAAAGAAGACATTCTCTTCTCTATGTTGTCCACTATGACTCTCTCCCTAGACGCGTTTCGCCCGCCTTACGGGTCTCGTCAGTAGGGCTGTAGTGACTGCACAGTTAACAACAGAGAGAAAAAGCGTCAACTTATTAAACAAATATTATTGTTCATCGGTAAGATATTAAATTCTACCTTTGATGCCCTACTGAAATCACATTTAGCAAAGTTGGCATCAAGTTTTACCGGAGTGGGTAGTAGATATGTTATTAAAAGAAAAAAGAAAGATAGAAGATATCTCTTCTATCTTTCTCTCTCTCTCTCTCTCTCTCCTCTCTCTCTCTCTCTCTCTCTCTCTCTCTTTATATATATATATATATATATATATATATATATATATATATATCGATGGTCTCAATACAATACCTCGTATCTCCTTCGTATAAAATTTGTTAGGAAGCAAAAAAAAATTAATAATTTTTTTATACTTCATTAATGTTTAGTTTTTTTCTTAATTTCCAATTTATTACGTATTGTTTAAGAACTTTAAAAAAATTTCTGTAAAAATTTTCATTTTTTATTTTTTTACTGGAGTTACGTGTTATTGGACATTAAAAATTGACATGGATGGAGATACAGATTATTGCATTATAATAACCTTCTGACAACAACTGTGAACACAAACTTTATTTTATTTTATTAAATTAAAAAAATACATTTTTTTCTTAAAAATAAAATACAAAACCTTAACAGAAACTTATTATTAACTAGACATATCTTTGTCGATCTAAACTTATTTGTATGTTAAATTATTATAAAATGGCCAACAATTTTGATGTAATTTTGTTTTTATTTCCTGTAGGTGCAAATATTTCTTTTTAGTAATTGGAATTTTTTTTAAAAATAATTTTGGGAATTGTTCTATACATTTTTTGAATTCTTTTTTTGGTCGATGCGGTAAAGGTGTAAAAACATATCTTCAAAATTTAACTTGCAGGTAATTTCTCCATTTTCATATTTAAGAACCCGAATATCGGTAACAGTGGGATCATTTGGTTTTTTTCACGGGCGAATTGATTCATATACAAGATCTACGTTAAAATTTAAAAAGGAAATCAAACGTTGGACAAATAACTTCAAATGGCCGAGGCTTCATTCTTGCTTCCATTGTTATGCGATGGTAATCATTTGGAATCGATATGACGTTGTACTTTAGCTTCTTTTCTATGGTTGCATGTACACTATCACACTCCATGTTAGTGTGGCCTTTAACCAAAAATTTTTGTAAAATTGTTGCACTATACTGACTTGAAAGTGCGAGCAAAGCATTTGCCAATGTGGCATTACGATTTTGATATGTACAGCCATCTGAAAAAATTATGATTGGCTCCTGCTGATTATCATTTGTAGTCAAAAATTTCCGTTTTAAATAATCTACTAAAAAGGAGGCAAATGTGGAACCTTGTAAATCGGTATCAGTTTCGTCAAACCAGTAACATGTTGCTTCTTTTGTTTTTAAGTCAAAAACTGGATAGTTGTGGCAGCATAGTTTGGTTTTAAAATATAATGAGCTAGCCTCAAGCGATGGACAAGTTTTTACTGATTGCAAGTCCACGCAAATGACATGACAATTATTAAGTATAGCATTTTCCTTATCTTTGCTTTTTTCTTCCTGCGCCATTTCCTTATCCTTTCTGTGTTTTTCCCACACATCTTGGTCCAGATTTCCGGCTTGGTACTCAATACATTTTATATTCATATATATTTTGACTTTTAACGTATTTCGTTAAAGTGTTCCTTGGTAGTGCCTTTTTCTCAAATTCTTTACAGTGGTGTTCATACAACTTATAAAGATCAGCCAAGCATGAAAACGACTGCTCTAAAGAAATCTTATTAGTGTCTTTTCGACAGTAGTGACTAGGAAGTTTTGGAAGATCATCTAAATTTTTTTTTTAAAATTCAATACTTTCTAAGTTTTTTGGGCGACCTTGATGAAGTGATTTTCTTGAAGGTGCTTGTGTACCATAGGTGGAAGCAGCAACCCAGTTTTGCACTATCCATTCCTTCAGGCCCAAGGTGCTTAAAAACATTTTTTTGCACACCGGAATGTATTTATTACCCAAATTTAAGGAATAAAATAACGATTTTGTTCTTCTTGAATTTTCGTTTAAAGTCCGTTTTCTTTCAGTTTCTTTCCTTCTGACTAGGTTGCAAACATAAACTTTTTTTGCTTCCAGTATTAAATTTTCCAAAATGCTTTAAAAATCTTATTTCTCTCCTTTTCTGATATTTCTTGGCAGCTTCTTTTCGTAGATTTTTTACATGCGTTAGAGGAGCATGTTGGTCCCATTTCTCTGCGGTTCCTTACGGTATCATGGTATGTCATCTTTTGATTTTTTGACCTGCGATATCCTAAATAGGTTTTTCCCTGCAATCTTCTCTGTTGGTGTAAATTTCGTTTGGTTTTGATATCATTATTGTCTTCAAAATTAGTATAATTAGTGACATTTTCCTCAATTTCATCTTGGTTCATATTTTCATTCTCGTTACTTTCAAGGTGATTATCGCTATCATTCTCATCACTTTTTAGTCGAAAATCTGGATCTCTTACGCCCTCAAACAATTCTTCTTCATCGCTTTCAGATTGGGGGTCTTCATCCATTGTTTCGTGCAAAACATTGTTTCTTATGCTTTCCTGTTTGGCACTATCAGTTTCAAAATTATTTTTCGACTCAATATGATTTTCTTTATTTTCATCCACTTCTGGAAAGCAGAAACCATTTGTTTCAATATTTTCATTTACATCACCAATCCCATATTCTGTATTCTGAAGCTGATACTCGCTGAAGTCTGTTGGTTTTGATTCATTATTTCCAAAAAACGTGCTTTGATTTTGTGGTTCTGGAAAATCCATAAAAACAATTTCAGCATTTTCTATAGTAGCTGTAAGTTCGGTGTTGCTGATATCCTCTAAATGTTCTACGATGACATTTGGATTTAGGTTAGTACAGTGCTAGATTTTATACCTACATTTTCACAATTGCAAAATTTTTTGGGCTCTGGCGGAATTTTATTCTAAAAAAAACAAAAATATTAATTTATTAAAGTTTTTAAATGGTGGACCATAACAAATTTACAAGTTGTTAGTTGAAGGTAAGTTTTTATGAGTTACAAAAATTCCCTTTTTCGTACGCATCCCACATAAACGTATTTCAAAACATGCAGGTATTTCCGCATTTACCCTAAATCCTGAGTGGTAATATAAAGTATGTTTAGTCGCGTGCGAACATGTATCTCCCATTGCGAGATTAAAAATATAATATTCAATACCACCTATCTCCCAAGATTTTAAAATTAACAAGTTTATGTAGAAAAATCATAAATTTGTTTAAACAAAATTATTTAATTTAAGAAAATAAATAACTAAGTTTCATCTTGTCAAAAAAGAAATTTATAAAAGTTTAATAATCCAATACAAATATTCTTCTATTTTTTTTCCCCATAAATCTCTAAGGGCAACCTTTGAGAAAAAACACTTATCTCCCAGTGCAAGATCAAAAATATAATATTCAATAACACTTATCTCCCAATACATTAAAGTTAACGATTTTTTGTTAAAAAAACATAAATTTGTATAACAAAAATTGTTTAGTGCAAGAAAATAAGTGCCAAAGCTTTCACCTGTCGCAAAATAATAAATATAAAGTTTAATAATCTCGTAAAAAACATTAAAATACTTACCGTATTTTGCAAAATACACTTAAACCGCCACTTTTATATATTATATATATAAAGTCCGCCATAAAGTTGGAACCATATGAGAATTTTTTTAAATATTGCAGTTAGAAAAAAACTTTTGATGGCAATCACTTCTGCTTCTGAAATAACTTAAAATACACCAAGTCATATTTGACAGATAATGTATGTCAATTGTCAAATTCGTTATTTTGTAAAACAATATTCAAAAAATGGGTCAATTTGTGAAAATTTCAAAAAATGTTACAAAGAAATTATGTTTCTAATAACATTTTACGGCTATGTACCGATTTTGAGCGAGAAATATTGATATTCAAAAATTTTCACATGTTCGTATTTTTTTATTCACCCCCGTAACTGGCTGCTTTGAAAACATGTAAAACGCTTTAAAGCAGTCACAACATTACTTATTGTGCTAATAACATTAGTAGGAAACTTGGTTTTGATGATTATTGATATTCTCAACTAAAAAAATAGTTCGCTCTGGATTAATTTACGTATTTCCAAAAATATCACAATATATAATTTTCCACTGTCTTGGTATATAAACGTAAAGTCCTGTAAGACAGACGAAACGTTGTTTCTTCAAATAGAAAGCACCATTTTTTATTTTACAATCTTAATCTACAAAAAGGAGTAACTTTTACAAAAAACTTTTTTTAAGCGGATTTTGAAAGATATCTATTAAAATAAATTCAAGAACCTATCTTTGGTTATTTTACCTACACTTTGAATATAAAAACACTAACTGAAAAACTTTGTGTTTGTCATAACACATTTTTTTTTATTTATTACTATTTAATGTACAATTTAAAAAATATATATATATATATATATATATATTGTCCATATCAACTTTTTATCCCATAAAGTTTTTCGTGGATGTTTACGGCGGTATAGTTACCTACATAAATTTTAAGTCTTAAAACTTTGCGAAAAGTTTGGTCTTCCTAATACCAGAATACAAGTACTGCGAGACATTGTCCGATCCTTAAACTTCGCCAAAATGTCTTAAGGTAACAAAAGCAGAAAACTCTAAATCTTCTAGTCTGGTGGTGGATTTATTTCTTTAAAAGCGTTTAAATATTTTAAATAGCGTATAGAAAACTTTTAAAACCACTTGACTTTTAAATTTGAAATTTATCTAAATACTAATGTTATTAATAAAATATTTTCTTAAAACATTAAAAATCCAAAGCATTTTGTGTGTCTTAATGGTTTTGTAAGAAATATTTTACCACGCCGAAGCTAAAATCATTTTGAAATAATTTGTTTATGTTATGTCAGAAATTCAGTTCACTGTTTTTTTGTCCAATATTTTAGTAAATTTCTTTTTCCAGGTTTCTCTAAATCAATGCTGGTGTTTACCATGAGGGCTCAGTCCTAGTACTAGCTTTATTTTTTGGTGATGACATCCATCTTCTATCTTGTACGCCTAAATCCATTTATTTGCAACTATTGGTACTTAGGCATTGTTAATGGGACTGGGCGAGTAATAAAACATCTTAATTTAGGTTATTTTATCTCTTTAAGATCTAACGAATTTAATGCTAATGTTTACCGTGACGGCACCAAGTTTATTTCTTGGTGACAACCTCTATCTTTTACGCTTTAACCCCATTTATTTACATCTTTTAGTACTTGGGCATTGTTGATGAAAGTAAGCAATAAATAAAATATGTAAATCCTGGTTCTAACAAGTTCTTCAGCTCCCACGAAATAAATGTTGATGGTTACCGTGAGGGCTTAGTATTAGCAATAACTTTATTTCTTAGTTATAAAGTTCAACTTTTATCTTTTTCACTTAAACCTATTTATTTCAATTTATAGGTACTTGGGTATTGTTAATTGGACTGTGTAATAAATAGCTTAACTAAATCCAGGTTCTTGCATCTTCCAGCTTTCACAAAATTATTGGTGATGTTTATAGTGAAGGCTTAGTATCAGCACGAATTTCATTTATTTACATCTATTGGTACTTGAGCATTGTTAATGGGACTGGACAATACATAAAACATGAAAATCCAGGTTCTTATTATACAAATTTAAATTTAAATCTCTAACAATTGCTTCAGATAATAAAAAATCAGACAAGACTAATGTTTATAGGGATATAGTAAGTTTAAAAAAAAATAAAGAAAACACACACTTAGCCCACACTTTTATGCAAAATAAAAAATGGTTTGTAATTTTTAATTTATTCGCCCCAAAAACATTGTAGTTGTTTAAAAAAATTAACGTAAATTCATTATCTTTACATATGCTTTTAACAGCTGATATAGAGCTACTTATATTAGAAGATTTAAATTTCTGGACCATCTGCAGGTGGTCATTGATCCCTAGGGGTAGATTTAAACCACTTTGGGTATTACCGCTTTTACCTTTTTAGTCCTAACCTAAATCGCCCCTTAAAGAAAATTAAAAATGCTATCTAATGGGATCGTTTTCTTATTTAAAAAAAGTCCTTAATAGTCTAATCTTAATAATTTTTACCTAAAAGCAATAATTTTCTTCTCAGTAATTATATATTTTCAACAAATATTTTTGAGGTAGTAGTGTAGTAGTATATTACAAATTTTTATTTTTTTTTCTTGTTTTTAAGAGCATTGCAAATCGCAAATATAACTTTTTAATTTTTGTTTATCTTTGGGTAGTCCTCATAGGCTTGAGGCGTAAGAAGTTAAGGTATATATTTAAAGTAGAAATAGAAAGAGAATATGGAAAAGGATTATGATAAAATTGGTATTATTAACAAGGCAAATAGGTTGAAAATGCTAAAAAATTGTGTTTAGCTTTAAATAAAAACTTAGTCTTTAAGTTAAAAGGAAATATTTTTTCATTTAAAAAAAAGTCCAAGCTTTTAAAGCTACAGCGGCCATGAATGCAATGCAACGTCCCTAAAATATTTTTTTTGTCCTGCAGTACGAAGCTGCCTAAATAATGTCAGAAATGGAAAGAACTGACAAACTCTTTTCGCGACAGTTGGCAACACACATAATTCTTTAAAACATTAAACTAGACAAAATTTGTTGGCCTGCCATTTCAAAGTAAATTAAAGGTTTCGTAAAAGAGATATTTGCAGTATCTCGTCTTATTTTTCGAATAAGGTTTAAAGACAAGTCAAAAAAAATAAATATGGGTTTGAAAGGTACGATAGTCAGCAAAACTTTGAAATAATTAGGATCGTGATTATGAAAAATAAGAAAGGTATAGTTTGTCCAAGCTAACATTTTTAGGTTGGCAATGCGAATATCCCTACATATTAGTAAATTTTGTTTTTCAGATTTAAGTTGGCTGATATAAGAATTTTAGTCAGGACCGTACTGAGGGAAGAGTTTCAAAATTTTAATATTTTAAAAAATTGTTGTTAGATTACAATAACTAAATTCATCAGTATTTTTTTCTTGCTGTTCATATATTTGCATAAATTGTGAAAGCTTGATGTTTGGCCATAATATTTTATTAAAAATTATCATTTTCTCATATCTAGTGCAGGTTATTAATAGTTATTTATTAAGTGTTTGTTATTTAGAAATAGTTTACATTATTTAACACTTTTTGTACACACTTAGTCCTTAAATACACCTTCAATTAGAGCGCTTAGGTACGAAAAAAAAAAATGTAAAATAATGTACACTATTTCTGAATATCAAACAGACCTGTTATGTTTTGTTATATTTGCAGGCAAACTCTTACAGTTGAATTGAAATATCCTGATAAAATATCTCACTATAAGGGATGGTTTGATATCCCTTATTATGCAAATTTACATTTTTTTAAAGATGCCTAAAGATAAGTCGATTTATTGGATCTGATTTAACTTCATTAGCTACTTCCTATATTAAATAATAAAATAAATAAAACAGAACAGTAATAATCATTTATTTATTCAGAGTATCATTAACACAATAAGATGCTTATATTTTATAAAATAAATTTATCAAAAACGTTGGAAGGTCGTGTTTAAGGCTTTAGAAGTGGCAGTGTCCACCAGGGTTTTTATGAAAAAAGCAAACATATGTAATGACGGATTTTAGGATAAGAGAGCAGACAAAGTGGTAGGTTTGGCGTTGTAAGCAGCTGGACTGTAAATGCTTGTGAGTTCAAGCATTTTGGTAATTACTGTGGCCATTGCTGTAATATGTTTAAATGAAATAGTCATTTAATATTTAGTTTTTTATTAAAAACAGTAAGGTAGTTTAATAAAGAAAAGCTAAAAAGTAAAAAGGAAGTTAACTTGTAAATGATTTTTATTACCATTTACCTTAATAATATATTAATAATGTGGGTCCCTTAAAATAGGGAATGTCTTATTATTTTTAAATATTTACCATTTTAATAGCATTGAATTCACAATGACATGGATGCAAGCGCAGCACTTGATGACCACCCTCCTGAATAAGAGCATCGACGACATAAGATTTGGAAGACGTTGGTAGGCGCTGAATCAAGCAACACAAAATCTATTTTGTCGTCGATTTTGCAAAAGGAATATTTCGGTTTTTTAACCATTTAACCATATTTTCTTTCTCCCCGCCACTATATGGCCAGTTTTCTAACAACCTACTATGGTAGCTGGCATTACCTAAAATGACTAATGAAGGCCTTTTCAAATTAGGTAGTAGATCATCTCTAACCAACTTCCCAAAATTTTTAGCTTTCATCTCGCCATGATAATCTCCTTTTTTTGTTTTAGATTTAAAACTTCTACTGGCACAATCAACAAATCCTTTTTCTGAACCAGCATGTAGAATAATGTATCTAAGGAAAATATAAATATTTCATTAGTTTTTTAATTAAATATGCTTTAATGTTTCATAAGAATGCAGCAAGTGTGTTGTAGTTTAATGTTGTCTAAGAGCTACAGGTTTAATCATATGTCCTATGTATGAAAGAGACCCTAACTCAGGTATCTACGGAATCTGTTATATATGTGTATTTTTCTCAGGATACCCCTTATGCTTAAAGTCTAAGTGTTCACATACTACGAGTGTCTAGAGTGAAGTCAGATGTAAATTCCTCATATGATTTCGTAGTCTCGAAACTCTAGAGATGAAGGTGCGGAAAAGTGGGAAATGTGAAGTGGACAATAAAGGGATGCATCTGAGTAGACGTTTAATTTGCTCTAATTGGGATATACAAAAGAAGGAATTATAACAGCTAATGCTTCGGAGCAGAAACTATAAAAATATTCCTAAAAGAGAAACATATCTTCTACAGCTTGTCGGTGTGCAAGAGGAAGCTTTTATGTAAAACTGTGATAATTTATAAGGCAAAACAAAATTTTATTAGAGGATTAAAAAAGTGCTTTACATTGTGATTTGAAAAAAATGGGCCCTTCAATTTTTCCTTAAGTGTAGGAAAGCACATTTTTTTTCTAGCGTATAATTAGTCATTAGAATGTTTTACCTTTCCACTAAAATATACATCGTCATCCTGCCAAGACCTGAGGAAAGAGCAGTTCGCGAAGATCCAGGTTTCATCGAGAAACACCCAAAGATTTTTATTTTCTCCTAAATCTTCATTTTTCATCAAACCTTTTGAAAATTTCCCTCTCATGCATTGCACATTTGGTTTTTCCATTAAGCCTAAGTTACTTATAAATTCCAAATATAGCTTCTTATATTGTCAGCAACTGCCACTATGCGATCCTAAAAAATACGTTCATAAATATATTTAAATCTTAAAATATTTGGCACATCTGACGATGTATTTTTAGATTATGATATTCTTAAAACGAGTTATTTTACCTTTTGCAAGATCACTATTCTGATAGCATCATTTTTTAAAAAATATTTATTAGCTTATATTTTCTTACCACCGACTAATTACAGCTCTGAAGTGGGTTTCGAAGCTTTTCCAAACCGGAAATACAGTAATCATTATGATTTATACACTAAAAAATATCTATTCTAGTGGTTTTTTTTTAAACCAATAAAAATAAAAACTTAGTCCAAAACAAAATAAATTATGAAATATAAAAAATGTCAAATAGTCGCCACAAAAAAAATAAAAACACTGCAGAGTAATCTCTAATCTCACTAATTATTTTAAAACACGAAATAACACACCCAAACACAAAAAAAATTAATATAAAAATTGAAACGTCTTTAATCCATTACTGGGTGATTTACGCCAATCAGCTGAGTTTGACGTTGAGTCTAGTAATTTTTGTTTTTGAACATGTAAGCCAACACAAAAATGTTAGCTTGGACAAACTATAGGTGCCGGCATAAAGCTTAACTTATGTAAATTAAAATTACTGTTTTAGTCTTACACCACTGTTTTTGTTATTTTACTACTGGCAGTAAGAAAAATCCTGCGACACCTGCAGAAAACCGAATTCCGACACATTTCATGAATATATTCGATAGCATTAAAACGTGTCTCCCGAATACCACAGACACACATTTGCTGCTAAAGTTATTTTCGAAGGATCGCCACATGTCACGTTCAACTTTTTACGGATCCCGGGATCTGGTTAAATCTCTAAAAGTATTACAGATTTTTTTGTCACTTAAAGGGTGACGATATTAATAGTAAAGGTATTTAAGAAAAAATGTGCTTTTACAAGCATGGCATTTTTGTACTTTATTTTCTTTTTATCTTTACAGTTATAAGTCTTATGCCCTATAATTCTATAATCAATATGCATAGAGCTTTATAAATAAAATATTTAGTACTGCCCATAAAATTAAAAACAATAATTAAAGGGTACAGGGTCTACCAACTGGGACTGAGTAGGGCTTTCTCCATATTAAAAAAAAAGGTGATGCACTCATTTGGTGTTTTTTTTCGTAAAATCTTAAAGAGTTATTTGGTTTGACGCTCTGATTTTATGAATTTTTTGGGATTTTTTTGTAGAGACCAATTAAGAGAACTTTGGAGTTTTTAACATTTATTTTCAAGTATTTTAAGAGTATACAAATGAATCTTTAGCTTAAAAGATTTATTACAACCAGAGACATAGTGCTCTGAAGACACCTGCCTAGGAAAAATGGACGCTCACTTTCTCCACTACATCAGCTGACTGGCTTACCTAAAACTAAAAAAATCGGCGGCGTTTTAATCTGTAAGCCTAAATACACGAAATGGAAAATTATAAAAATAAAATTTAAAAATTGGATTTTTGACACACTTTTAAACAAAAAAGTTCGAATTTCATATATTTTTGTCAACTTAAAAAAATGAAATATTTTAAGTTTTACTTATTTTACGCGTCTATTAGTGCTGAGTCGACCCCACCATTTTAAAGTAAATCAGCGTTCTTGAGATATGATGAAGAAAAGTTTGAAAAACATAAAAACCTAACCACCACTTTTTTCCTAAACGTTTAAACTTGTCTATACTTATGTATATAAGCATACATTTGTATAGAGGGGAGGGTCTTATATCAAGCTGACAGAACACAATACGGTCGGCCTCTCAGCTCTTCGAACACCTGCCTCTTCAAACTGCTGTATCTTTATAATAGCTTCGAATTTTAAAAACTCACTATCAAATCAGAAAACCCTAAATACACATTTAAAATAAAAACAGAAGAGATACGCCGAATGTGCCAAACTCCTTCTAAGTACATTTATTACAACCTGTATTTTTATTTAGTAATATTAAATAGCTTATTAACCAGCCTAAAATTTTTAGGTACATATTTGTCATAATTAACATTCTTTGTGGCCCTTAAATACTTGTAAAACCCTATGCTATTTACGGATTAAAATTTTAAATTTACAAAGTTTAATTTATATATACGTGATGCTTCAAATTCAGGTAATTTAGGTAGTGGTAAATTCCTTTTAAGAATAACCACATCATGTATAACAGTTTAATAATTATAATATTATGAGGACATCATACAAGTCAAAGGATATACAGGGTACCCCAAAAAAATTAACAAGCGCTCAAGAGTAAAGTACATTTATTTAAGAAAATACAATAAGCAACCACTGAAAGTAATAATTTTTAAAAAACTTCTGAACTACTTCTGAATACTACTTTTTTTTTAAATTTTAAATATAGTATTTGTTGCATAAGTTCAAAAAAAAACTTTAGAACTTAATAAAAACTTTTTTAAAAGACACACGCTCTTTAAAAAAATATGTACTTTAAAATTTTCTCAGCTACATAAGCAAAGTACTAATTCGAAATTTAATAAGAATAATATAAAATTTTCCAAAAAACCCATAAAAAATCAAGAGAAGCAGTGGCTTGGTATTTTTTTTAGCATTTTGTAATATTTTTTTAAAATAAGGGCACCTTACTCTTGAACGCTAAAATTGCTTGAGAAGTTACCAATAAAACATATTTCTATTTGTTGTACACTTAATGGACCACACTGAATAAAGAATTATACTGGTAAGGTAATTCAGTATTCGTCCATTGGAATAACCCCAGTAGGACCAAAAGGATCAGTAAATCATGCAAGTTTGACTAAAACATAAAACTGTTGCCTCGTACTTAAATTTTTCACGTTTTCAGATACAAAACTATCTTTGAATGATGTCTTGGTCAGCACGCCACAGTTTTCCAAGCGGAAATCGCAGCATTGTGCCGTGCTGATTAAAGAAATAGGAAGTAAAGGAAAACACATCGTCATTTACTCAGACAGCCAAGCGGCCCTGAAGGCCATCAGTTCTCCAAAAGTTAATTCCAAACTAGTGGGGGACTGTATACAGGCCCTGGAGAAAGTCGGCTTGGCAAACAAACTTACGGTAGCCTGGGTACCAGGCCACAAGGGCCACCCAGGTAACGTAGAGGCCGACGACCTAGCCAAAAGAGGATCAGCCATGGAAATGATAGGCCCTGTGCCATTCTGTGGAATCTCGGCAGGCCTCTTTAAAGCATCTAGTAAGAGCTGGGTAGACAGAGAGTTTCAAAGCTGGTGGTTACAAACACCAGGACAACGACAGGCAAAGCAGTTTATTAAGATCTGCTCGGCCAAGTTTACCTCGGACTTACTGAACCACAGTCGTAAGGTCGTAAGGATAACGGTAGGTCAACTAACAGGACATTGCCAACTCAACAAGCACCTGGAAAGAATAGGCCTGGTGGAGAATAGCCTGTGTAGGTTCTGCCAGGCGGCTGAAGAAACAGCCGTACATGTGTGGTGTCACTGCGAAGCAATATGTAGGCTTAGGTTTTGGTGAGGAAAAGCCAAAACCGGCAAGATATATGGAGTGGCCAGTGTCAAGACTCTGGAGTCTAGTTAAGAAGACGGTAGTTCGGTAAACACCGACAAAATTTTAAAATTCTCAGTAGTACTTATTTTCCTAGCTTGTATATGGAGCCTATATGCACAAATAAGTAGAATTTTTTGAATAATATGAAAAAAAATCAGGAACGTTCTCCAAGTTATTGCTTTTTATAGCACCTTTTATACAACGCGGACTTATTTTTAAGTAACTACTACTTAAATACGTCTCTTCGGCTGGGATCAAACCCGCGTCGCCTGCATAACAGGCAAAGACTGTCCACTATGCTACCGAGGAGACAATAAGAGCCCAACTAGCTTAATCATTTGTACCAGTAATATAAAAGGTGGTTCTAAGGAAATCTAGCTATTTTGCAACTAAAAACCAAAAAAGCTATTTAAAATCATTATTCTAAATTACAAAAATGCCCCAAGTAAAGAGAAATATTATGGATGGAAAATAAATCAAAATAAATAAGTACGTTCTTTTAGGAACACTTTGCCATGCATGTTTATATAAATTAATGTGAGAAAAAAAAATAATACGACGCCTGCAAACTTTTACACTCGCTTTTTGAAACATAAATATTTTATTATTTTACCAGAAAAGATATTAATTTTACTGTCAGCAAAAATGAAAAAAAATGTTATTTATAAAAATTTTTAGTTTTTATAATAATTAGACCAACTTTTAAAGTTAAAACCTGTTAGTAAATACCGTTGGTAATAATTTATTACAATAAAAAAGTTTGTTGATACTTGTTTGTATAAATATTGTAACAATTTGCTGTAATATTATTTAAAAATCTTGGTAATGGAAAATATTCAGTAAATTTAATACCCTTGCAACAGTCTTTAAAGCAGAAAAGTCCTAAGACAAAGTTATTTTTAAAAAATATCTGACTAAACTAAGCAGACCTATAATTCTTACAAACATATACTACATTTTTTATTATGTATAGTATTTTAAAACGTAATTAATTTTGGATTTACTTATATTTTCTATTTTTCCTTTTGTATTTTTAATTAAAAAAACTTTAAGAAGGATGAAAGATAAGGGAATATAAATACCTAACAACATTTTCCAATTAAAATTTGCAAAGTTTTTTAACTCCTACTTTCAGTAATTTAATGGATTATTATAAGACCCCCAATAGAGTTTTCCCTTATATTTTAGTCTTAATGTTAAAACTTTCTTAGAATTGAGTTTAATTAAAATCTTTTATGCTTATTAATACTTTTTTTTTAATTTTATGGGTGTTACTTATTAAAAAGTTTTTTATAATTTGTAGTTTCAGGGTATTTAGGTATGAGTTCAGGATTCGTCCTTTAATATTTTGTTTAAATTATTATTTTTTTTAATAACTTTCATCCACTAATTATTTTTTTAGTAGCAAATGTATATACAATGTAATTTACAATTTTATTCTTTAAATGTAGAAATAAAGCAAAGTAAACTAAAAATGCCTTTCTCAATATTATGACAACTGATATTGGGGTCAATGTGTTATCCAAAGTAACTAGCGCTAATTCAGTGGGTAAGATACAAAGACACATGATAAAAAATAAATTATAGTTAAAAAAAACTAAAGAATCACGCTCTCAAATAAATTAGACTTCTGGAAATTGGCCAAAATTAGGTTGAAAGTTTCCATTACATATATACATAAAAACATACAGGTGCAGCTAAGAAAAGCGTGGTGGTAGATATCAATTATATACACCACGAAATACACTTTACCAGACGACCCAAATTCCTCAACCAAGTCTCTATTGAGTCTTACAGTTAAGAATTTGAAAGTACTTCCACCAGACTTGGGGAGCCGATTACCAACTCTCTTAGCTTGGTACGATCGTCCATTCATACTAGATACAAAAGCAGATTATTTCTAGAAATATACCATATAAAAAGAAATAATCAGATGTTATCATTTTAAGTCAGTTAGCAGTCAGCTTAGGAATATTTATTGCAATGTTTTAAGATAAATTTAATTTATGTTCTTTTAGCTACATACTGTATACAGGGTGTCCTGATAAGGTCGTCCTCCTGCGATATCTCGAGGACCCTTCATCGCATAGCTTCCGGAAAAAATATTTATAGTAAAATCGACATTGAGAAAATGCTGAAAATTATTTTTATGTTTCCAATTTTGCCGCTAGAGGGCGTTCAACTAAGAACAAAATTAAAAACACGGAATATTTGAAAAAAATTCCATATTAACTTATGTCGTTGATAGTTTTCTGACAAACTATGTAAAATTAGGAAACTTTTTTCTTTTAAGCGCTTTTCCCTAACCTGTCAAATATGGAAAGGGAGAGGAGCGAATGTACTTAAAAAAAATTAAATAACTTTGTTTCGGCTTAACCGATTTTGATAAATTAGGTTTTGTTTGAAAGAGCTTTTACAAGGGCTTAAAATAAAATATTGGTATAATAAATTTATTTTCTTGTTTAATCTCCAGAGAGTTATTTGTGTTAAAGTTATAAATTTTGTACTTTTTTCGAAAAATTTAAATACAATGGTATTATTATTTATAAGCCCATAAAAATAGCATTAAAATGTAAAGAAAATGGTGAAAACCGCAATTCAATATCTTAATTAGTTCTCGAGTTATTGCCGAAAAACTGCATTACTCGTATCCTTTTCTATTTTAAGCTGTCAGTAAACAACGCGGCGCTTTTATCGAAAGTGCCATGACAACAAAAACCATTTGTTTCTCTGCGAATATCAAAAAATATCAATAATATCCCTATTATTTGTTTATTATTAATTTAATAACAGCATTCGTAATTACATGGCTCGTGGATAATAATGGCTGATTATTATCTCGAGCTTTGGCCAATTGTATATTCATTGTGCTGGAATAGGACCCACATTACCAGTTCCTCTTAGACGGGTTGTCAAACGTCTAAACACTTTTTTATTAAAATGCCGTCTTTTGTAATATCTTATGGCATACTGTTTTACCGCAATAGAGGCGTTTGAAAAATTTTCATAATAAACGCGAGCTGATCGTATGCCTCGGTGGTGAAATAAGACATAATTTAAAATTACTTTTTAACGATTTACAACACTAGTTCTCATAATAATAACGATGAACTGCGTTAAACAAGAACTAAATTTAAAATTATCAGGTTTGATAAACAATGCACTTGTAATTTTTTGACGTTTCTGTTTTCTGTTATTTCTGACGTCCCGGCACTCTTGATTAAAACGCCGCGTTGTTTATCTGACAGCTTAAAATAGGTAACGATATGAGTAATGCAGTTTTTCGGCAATAACTCGAGAACTAATTAAGATATCGAAATGCGGTTTTCACCAGTTTCCTTACTTTTTTATGCCTTTTTTATGGGCTGATAAAAATAATACCATTGTACTTAAATTTATTTATTTAAATTTTAAATTTTAATTTTTATTAAATTTAAAAAAATGACAAAATTTATAACTTTGACACAAATCAGTCTCTAGAGATAACACCAAAAAATAAATTTATTATACCAATATTTTATCTTAAGCCCTTGTGCCTCTTTTAAACGAAACCCAGTTCATCAAAATCGGTTAAGCCGAAACAAAGTTATTAATTTTTTTTAAATGTATATTCGCTCTTCCCCCCTCCCTATATTTAAAGTTACGGAAAAACGCCTTAAAGGTAAAAGTTTCCTTATTTTACATGGTTTGTAAAAAAACTATCAATCACATAAGTTAATATGGCATATTTTTAAATAATCCGTGCTTTTAATTTTGTTCTTAGTTTTACGCCCTTTAGCGGCAGAATTAAAAACTTAAAAATATTTTCCAGCATTTTTTCGAGGCCGATTTTATTATAAATATTTTTTTCCGATAGCTATGCGATAAAGGGTTCTCGAGATATCGCCGGAGGACGACCTTATCAGGACACTCTGTATATTAGGTTTATTACCAATTTTATAAATTGTAAATTTTGTAATTGGTTTTTTTTTAAAGGTATTTTTATAATTTTTTGGTGAGGTGTTAGTTGGTTAATGTTGGTTAAATATGTATATTGCAAGCGATCCTTAAATGTGAGTAATTATTTAACACTTCTAAGTCCACGCCATCACATAAGTAGGTTTTACATTGTAAATTACATTAATTAATTGTCTTATATAGAGTAAAGTTATCTTTAAAGCAAAATATTGTTTATGGAAACAACAGCTTAGCTTCCAGCCAAACTTGGCCCATTTCCTTATTAATGTAGCTTGTTATATATGTATAGAAATTTCAGAAATATTAACAAGCTAGTGCTGATACAACTTGTAGTAGTTTATTAAAACTACGTCTTTACGATAATAGTTTTCCTGGAATCTGGTAAAGACCCGTTGACTCCTTGTCAATATAAACTGAGTGTATAATACGATATTCTGTTAACTTATACCAACAAATTGGTCTTGAACTAATATATAATTTATTAAATAATTGTGTAAATTTAATTTTTACTTTCCGTTATTGGGCCAAATATAAACTAGTAAAAATATAAAATATTATTTTAACAAATCTTAACATTTGCTTTGTTATCCCAAACTTTTTAGTTACAGAAATATTTTTAAATTATTGAAGTATGTGTGCTTGTTTGTCTTTCAGGCTGTGTTTAAGCTGAATGGCGATAACATGCAAAGTTTAATTTTTTTTTACAAATAAATTGCCTATGACACAGGTATGTAGAAATTTTTAGAAGAGTTAAATTAGGAAACATATATTAACAGAATACGTGTTAGAGTTAAACTACCTTTAGGAAGAATTGTTCATCAAGTGCATTACAGGGGGAAGGGGGAGTAAACTAAAAAATGAATGTTTATAAGACAAGAATAAAACTATTAATTGCTGAAGTTCATTGCGTCTATCTTAATAAAAAAAAACACCTAAATTCGTATAAAATTCTCTGACTGAGTAAATAGTGTTTACAGAAATCCCCCAGATTAAATGTAAGTAAATATGATGTGCCGATATATAATTCTGTTACAGACTAACATTTTTTCGTGTCAATTTATCTTTCTTCCTTTACAAACGATCATATTAAATATGAAAAAAAAGAATATACATCTGCTATCCTATTTTATATTTAAATTTACTTGAACATCTTTCGAAAAAAAAACTTTTTTAATAAACTTTAAACCATTTATGAGTTTTAGGTTGCTGGCTTTTATATTGTTTCGAGTTTCGATAAAGTTATTTTTAATTTAAAAAATTGAGCAGGCTGTAAAAAAAACATTTTATCCAATATTAAAATTTAAAATTAAATTTATGAGATTCGGCTGCATATCGGAGCTCATAATTGATAAAAGCAATTAAAACCCAACAAGCTTAGATTAAAATATATAAAAAGTTAAATATTTATTATATTAAATGAATTATAAAATCTATTACATATATTTTTAAAACGCAATATATTTTTTATAAAAAGTAAGATTTATTTTTATCCAGTAGATATTGGTATTGCTTGTCTGTATTTGTGTACTGGATAAAGTTTTAGAATGCACATATATTTTTCCAGTAAATATTATTATTAACAATACTCGGTTTACAAAAGAACCTACCCACACAAGACCATATTTACACCAATATTCTAATCAATCTCACAAAACAGTGGATTATACGTACTCTATTTAACCGCGCAGTGACCTTATGTAACAGAAGTGATTCCCTGCAGGTAGAAATAACAAATATAACTAGGGATCTTAGGCAAAACGACCATAGTAAGAGACTGATTGAGAAACTAATCTAAAAATATCGAAATAAGACAAAGAACTTTAACCTGAACAGATTTAGCAAGATTAACCATTTATAACGATTCTGTATATAAAAGAAACTTTGAAAAGATCCGCAGATTTACAAATAATTGTAATATTAAAACTGTGTTCAAATCTTAAACCACTCTAAGAAGTATTCTTACTACGACTACAGTTAAATAATGACTGTATATGCTAAATTTTCTGTAAATATGGTAAGATATACATTAGGAAAACAAAAAGACCACTAAAAATTTAGGTTAAAGGAAACAAAAAACATACGAAACGAGGTTGTACGCCAAAGTCGGGAGTTTCGAACACCCATGGTCAAAAACACACCGCATACAAAACTTACCAAACAAAATAAAAAATTTAAAACCATAATAATTTTAAACAAGCAAAATATATTTAGAAACCCTAATTTTAAAATTTCGAATATCTGGCAGCCTTTGCCATAAAAAATCGGTCAAGCTTTGATGAGCACAGAATAGTATATAAGTCGTAGCTTTGAAAAAAGTTTTTAGTTACCACCTGAAAACATTTGGAGATACATCACTAACCGAAACTTTGTGCATTAATTAACATATAAAAACAATAAAAGGTCCAAAATTTTACTGTTATTAAAATGTTATGATACATCCATTTTTTATTATATTTTCACACCAATAAATGCTATATCTACACTTGTATACCGTTTATTATCTTTTTTATTATATACGTTTAAGGTTGTACACTATAATATTTATTAAGTTATGTTTTTTTATATTTTAATTACTATTTGCTGAAGGTACGGCACCAACCACCAGACAAACTAACAGAGACCGACAGATAGACGAAATAGAATACTATGTTCTTCTTAATTTAGAAACTTTATTAGCAATTACTAACTTTCTTTTTACAGTCTTTTATTTAGTTAGGGTTTTTAACTCTCCAGTTTTCTTTTTAATCAACTTACATCTGTTTTCATAGATGGGCATGTCTTTAGCTTTTCAATATTATTTGTTTGTATATATTACGGTTTTCTTTCTTTAAGTATTAATATTATTCGTAGTATTGCTAATGATTGTATTGTACTCTTTTCTCCAATATTTAGTTTTTTAAGCCAGTCTTCAATCCTGATTTAAGAAACGGGCGCAGAGTACTGCCGGTATCTCCGTTACAGGTCCTTTAACCGTTATTAGATTTGGGCATTAAGCAATTTGTTAAATAAGACGAGTCATATAGCTAATAAAAATTAAACAATTCCTATTGTTAAGAGCTGTGCTTCATATTACTAAAGATAACAGTTTAATTAAGTCCTAAAAAAACGGCTCTTAATAAACCTCTAAAATTAAATATTATAATTTGTTTTTTATATGTGTTTATAAATGGTCTATGAATATGGCATTATTCGAAGGATTTGTTGATTTTCCTAATGAAGGTAGCAAACTATTTAGAAAGTGTAAATCATCTGTCTAATTATAATGAAATTTGTTTAATCCCATCAAGACCTGTGTGTCATATTACTCAAGGTAATTAAATCAAATTATATTATTCCGCAGCGATCTTAAATCATTAATCTTAGGTATAATTATTTCGCAATAAATAACTTAGGATGACTTGATTACCTGCCGGCCTAAGAAAGATTCAAAGTAAAAAGTGTATTAAATGCATCGACATCAAAAGGTATTGCCCACTGAGGTTTATTAAAAAAGTTGCAGGAAGCTACACGATAAAAGTTTTAATAATAAAAGCCAAATTAAAAAATGTTGAGCCAGTCTCTGCTTAAACATTTTATTTGGCAGATAATTAAAAATACGACGTTCATTTCAACTTTTTTTAAAGACTGTGCAGGCTAATAGCTAAAAGGCAAATACATTTTCTATGTAGGATGTATCATTAGAAAGCACTTTAATTGTAAAAATAACAATTTATTGTATCAATAATAGATTACCAAAATGAGACCCCAGGTTGCAAAGAAAAGGAAAGAAGAAAATTGGCCTGCAATAGATTGTACATTCTAAACACTTATAGAATAAAGAAAAAAACAAAGTAGGAACTTCAGAGCCTTTCAGATTAATTGTAAATAGATGCTTTAGAGGCTGGCAAATTGCAGGGCAAATTCTCTATGCGTACAATCTTTTTCGATATCTCAGAGGTTGATTTCGATTTGTTAAAACCGACCTGGTGCCCCCTCAAGGCTCGGTTTAATTTTGTACACCTAAAATCCTTACTGGGCGATTTGCCGCACAGCAAACTAGTCCTCTATGTACGGAAAAAAATCATAATTCCCATAAAGGCTACTATATCCCTTCATACTGTGGCCAACCACCTGGTGCTCCGTTTAAAATTTGCGAAAAGCGGTGCCCACTTTTAGGAAACCAACATTCATGCAGCTCTTGTACATTTTGAGCAGTAAGTTTGGTAACCGAAGTCGTAGCGATTGGGGTTTAAAGAAAAAATTCTGCTCTTTTCTCTTTCATTTAGTATCACTGTCTAATGGTTCTTATCCCGTTTGGATTCCGAGGCATTAGGACTTTGTTCTGTCAAATTTAATTGGCGGACCCACGAAAGCTGGTTCAAAATAAATAGCATTTTTAAATTATATACAGTTTACTTAACGACGTAGTTTATATTTATAAAAGTTTAGGAAATAATAAAAAGGTATTATACAAGGTTGATTCAAAATAGAAATAGATCCTTTAAGTTTTTAGTCGTTGAAAAATTTTAAAAGAGTAAAATCAACTTGAAGTTATATAAACAGTTTTAAAATTAAATAATATTTTGATTAAATTCCAAAGAAAAAAGTAAAAATTACTCCATCGCTTCTCCACCAGGTGCAGACCGACTAGTAGGCAGCAGGAGAGGTGTTACCTTAACGCCGACCCGACTAGAACTGACCCGATTCTGTAACAAGAAGCACTTTGTGTGGCTCTGTTTAGAGCTACTAGAAAAGAAACTATACTGGCTAATTTTTTCAAACAGCCTCCGTAAAAATATCTATAAAAGAGAGTATGGTTATGTGCAACAGTGCAGTGTGGATATGTACTTTCTTTTAATAGGGCAAATGGCTGTTCTTTCTATAAAACTACAATTAGTAAGAGTTGGGACAGACGCCATTTCCTTGACCTGACCAAAGTATCCGAGGGGTTAAGGTCTAATTAGGGATGCGTATAGTGTATACAGATTTAAAAAGAAGCCATATTATCTGGCTCGAAAAAGGAATCCAAGCTTTTTTAAAGATAGTGTGGTTAGTTGTGGTTAGTTGTAGTTAGTTAATATTACACATTACTTAATAGAACCTATATCCATAAAGGGTTTGTAATCTATTAAGTAATTTTTAACAAAAACGCTTATAGGATTAAAATAAATAAGTTTTGCTCTACAGAACGGCATTTCTTATAAGTAAGTATTGGCTGACTTTTCACGACAAGTTTTAAGTGCCTCATTCTATTAGTAATTAAAGGTCCTGTAAAAGAATATGTGCAATAATGTATGCTTGTGAAATGGCTATAAATAGCACACCTTTGTGTAAAGGTTCTAAACGGGAAGATGAGAAGGTATACCACATTCTTTGTGACTTCCCTGAGCTCTCGTCCAAAAGAAGATCCATGCTGGGCGAGTACTGGCTTTCCTTGGCCGACATTAAAAAGATTCTCCTTAATGACGTCGTCACCTACTTTAAATCAGTGGGATGATTGACGTACTGAGTAAGGAGCTTCTTTTAGGAGGTGGCACAACGGGCCTACTGAGGCCTAGGTGCTGTGATGTTCAACACCCTCCTGACTTTCAGATATAGAATGTATGCGTGTTTCTTAAATAAGGCTTACTGATTGGCTTTAGAAACAAAATTTTAGAGTAGAGAATAATTTTATGAGCAAAACTATGGGTATGTTTGGTTGTGAAATGAATAAGATTTAAGCGTATCCAGTGCTCAAAAGAAATTAGTTATATAATATACAGTATTTTTCAGATTTAATGATTGTACTTTTATAAATTTTTCGTACAGTAAAAAAAAGGTAACGGTTTTTTATAAAATAAAATTTGCAAAAATGAAAAGAAAAGAAGGTAAATTGTGTAAATATATGTACACATTTTAAAAATGTTGGAAAATAAGAATCTAAAGCATATTTTTTAAATGCAAAATATTACTATTTTTAAATTATCTAAACAACTAAAAAGACTAAAGCTGAGCCTCAAGAGTAAAACAGTTGCCGACAAATGAGTCTAAAATTTTCCGGATTTAACTGTTTTGTTATCTCTAAACTATTATGCATGCATCACCAGTTTGTAACACTTCGTATACAAACTAGTGCTTTTACAGTCAATAATTTAGGCTTTTTAAAGAGTAAGTAAATTATATGCAGAAAAGCAGTCAGTAAGTTTCCAACAGATTTTAGAGTTACTTTCGACGTAATGGAAACAGTTCGAACAAACTACGACAAGTTATATCAGAATTGGCAATACTGCGCACTGTAGTTGTTGAAGTTTCTATATCTGTCTAGTTCACCTTTATTTTGAAATGGGCAAAGTTTTGATGAAAGCAAGGCTATCAAATTGAATCATTATATTGAGATAAGGAAACATTCTTGTTAATATTGTCTGACTAATTAGGAATGGTGTAATATTAACAATCTTTTATAAAAAAAATTGTTTTATGCAGTTGGACAACATGGTTAAACACTTTTTTTAGATTTATGGAAAAATTAAAATTTTAACGCCATTATACATCACCCAATAAATATTTTTATAATAAAAAAATAATAATAAACGCTCGAATTATACCTTAAAATATTTTTTAAGTTGCTTCTTTTTCGAAATGCGACATTTTTTTATATTCATTTGTTAATATATTAATTTTTGTTTTAAGAAGAAAAAATGTAGACATTTTTGTCTTTGGTCAGGCTCAATTTTTCAAAATCTGGTTATTGTATTAACTTAAATATTCTTTTACCAACTTTTTTGTGATACAATAATGGTGGTTATATCTTTGACTAAGAACTAATTTACATTTCTTTGTTTCAGGTAAGGGGTAATATACACAGTAACATTGATCAGTAAGTATTACACTTAGAAAAGCAGTTTAAATTTTGTTACTATTTGGTTAAGATAATTTACATGGGAGTAATAATTTGAACCATGTATGTATCCTGATAAGATAATCAGAAAGTAGGCGGGATTCACTTACTAAAGAACAAAGGAGCTACTGACCTTAGTGCATCTCTTGAATTATTTAAAATTGTTTCATTCATTGATGTTTACCTTAGAGTGATAATTTCTGTAGCACTTTTATTATCAGTTTTTAAATATAGTCCTGCAAATGAAGGGACAAAGCTGTAAATAAATCTGTACAGTTTTCCCTTGTGGCGTAATTCTTAGGTTTTCGGGGATGCTTTCGAGCAAAAAAGTTTATCAACATTAACAGGTGGGAGAGGGCTGAAAATGGCCCTTCAAGGCCCGAAAAATGGGTTTCCCGCTAATATCTGCCAAAATATGCGAATTAGAAAATTTTGTTTTAACAAAAAACGAAGATCGCCCTAGAATCTACAAAAATGGTTCCTATATAATTTATTTCGAAAAATCGATAGTTTTCGAGATAACGAGACTCAAAAGTCCCCTTATTTCAGCTGCCGCTCTACCACTAGAATGCCGCTATCATCATGGATTCACTTATAAGCGGGCTGACGAATTGTTCCATTACTCGGGCAATAATGTACATTTTTTAATCATTGGAAAGTTCATCGAAATGGGAAAACCCGTACCTATTATTGCATATGAAATTGGGTCCATTTTGATTTTTCTTGAATATTAAAAAACCGGGTAATTTTTTACAATATTTTGAGAATATCTCGTTAATTTATTAATATTTTTAGAAAAAATGGTTTGTTATTACCATTTCTTTTTATAATGAATCCTTAGCAAGTGTTAAATGATCCCAGAAAATTTCCTTCACCATCTTCCTTGCGTTTTGATAAAAAATTGTTTTGCCCATCTGCATTTTTTAGCTTACTACCACATCTATCCAGTGTGAAATGTTATGGATTTTTCGACGGTCGTTTTCGCGAAAAATATTGGTTTTGCGAAAAAATGGTGGGGACATTTTGTTGATTTTGAGGTAATCTTTATTGTTTGTCTAAACAAAAATTCTCCAATTCGCATATATTGCCCGATATACGCGGGAAACTCATTTTTGGGACTTTGGGAAGCCATTTTCAGCGGGTACCCACGTCGGAATCGTGATAAACTTTTTCTCGCTAGAAAGCATTCGCAAAGACCTAAGAATTGCGCTACAAATGAAAACTGTACAGATTTATTTACAGCTTTGGGCACGTTCAGGTTTTTAGTTACTGCACTAATAGCAATTACTAAAGTCCTTTTCCAAATATAAAAATAAACTAAATAGTGCTCTTAAATGACGCATAACATAATTACGCTATAGTTAACTCAACTTAAATCCCTTCATATTATAAACTGCATCAATATATTTTGATACAAATAAAAAATCGATGGTTTACGTCTTTTTTATATTCAGCAAAAATGTGCCTCTTATAAACCATACAACTCGACTACCCAAGCAATAAGATTTAGCAAAAATTTAATATTTGTATATCTTACATTCATTTTGTGTACTGCACTGAGAAAAAAAAGGTTGAATAATAAACAGTATTTTATATTTTGTTCAGAAAGCTATTTTTAAGCAACCAAAAATCTCTAAAGAGATATTTATAATTAAGTAACACAGCAGTAAATAGGGTTATATAGATTCTGTCAAAAATAGTTCTGGTTAAACATGTATTTTTTTAATAGGATGTATTTATTGTTTTGTTGTTTGACATTGTATCTTGTACCATGACAAACCACACCATTTTACCGCCTATCGTGTGATCAGCGAAGTTAAGGATTCCTAGACGCGGTCAGTAACTGGATGCGTCATCCTCATTGAACAACGTGTGGATGACATAAGCCAAATGGGGGGTAAAACTTAATATCTGCATGTTTCGATATTTGGACAACGTTGACGAAACTAAGAAAAAAAATACTAGACATTTTAAAACTCCGAAACCACGGTATAAAGTACTTAGGCTCCATACCACCATTCATGGGCTGTCATAAAGATAAAAATAAATATATTGTCAGTTTCTTATTTAGTACTAAAGATCCAAAATAAAAAATTGTTACAGTATTTTATTCGCTAAATACTATTTTTTGAGTTAAAATAACAAAATTTACTATTGCGATTAGATTGTAAGAAGACATTTTACATGTGCATGCAGGGGATTTGTGTAAATCTGGTCGTCTACATATTTAAATTATGAACTATAAGCAGTTTTTTGTGTGTTGTAGGATGAATAAACTAGCATTATTAGGTTAACTTAACTTCTTTACTAGAATAAGTCCAACATAATGTAATTGAAAATAGTATACTACATACCCAGGTGGAAATGTTCATTTCTGTGAGATGCGTTATAGACCGGCAGGGTCTACATGAGGAAATGAACTTTACCGAGGTTTGTTCTATTTATTTAACCCTTTATTCATTTCTATTATTTTTAATTGAAATGATGAAAATTGATCCGGTAATAATTTTATTGCGGCCGTGCTCCAATTTGTATCGTTGTCATGGTAACGTTGTCAAAGTGTCAATATACAGTGTAAGATAATCTTTAAATTTAATAGTAGTTTGTTTAATTTCGCAAACAAAAAAAATTTATCAGATGAGGAATTTGAGTTTGCTGCTACTTCACCAGAACTAGAATATTATTATTATTATTGAATGCGTATGTTCTGTGTCACTATACCATTTTTAAATATCAAATTCAATAGAATATTAAAAACTTCCAACCGTGGAAAGTGAGCACTTTCCACCCGTGGAAAGTAAAGTCAAAAAACGTCAAATTTCCACCTTTAAAGATGGTAAATGCTTATTACATGCATGGTTGTAAATAAAATAAATTTCGCACTCCTAATTAGAATAATACACTGGTTGTGAACATAAAGATTTTATATTTTCTAAAATAAATAAGGGCAGAAAAATAAGAGATATCTTTTTACAAAAGGTCCTGATAATTTCAAAGCAAATAAAAGCGACAAAATTTTTTTTAATATCGACACATTAACAAAATTCTTTAAATTAAAGATTTAGGTGCTTTATGGCAACTCTTTTACTTAATAAAAAAAATGTTTTTGTAATGTGAAATAAACATTTTTCCTCTGTGTAAAATAAAAACAACCCCAAGTATAAAATAAAGTATTCCCATTTCCTATATATTCTAAGAAAAAGCTTGTGCGTGTGTGTGTTCATTTTGGTAAATAAGAAAGAATTTAGAATACTCTGACAGAAATGGCGCACTTCGGTATAATTTAGGAGGCAAAAGGATCTTTGGAAAAATTCTGGGGGTGATTTGGCATAACCTAAGGCATGAATTATTAAAAAAACCTGTCTGCCAAATATTATAAAATGTAGAAAATACAATGGGAATATGGGTTGTTTGTGTTTGGGGTTTTAAATTTTAAAATTTTGTAACAGGCCTTTTTGATTAACTTTATCGGTAAAGAATTTATGTTAAAAAAAAACTACAATGTTTAATTTATTTTAAGTGAATGTTTTTTTTTTAGTTTTTTTTAATTTTTTTGGGGGGTTTATTAAAATTTATTGATTAAAATTAAAGCATCAGAAAAGTTTAAAAAATTATAAAATTTATATTTTTGGACCGCTGTAGTTTTATGGCAATGGCAAACCTTGAAAAGAGAATTAAATTTATTAATATGTAGTTGACAAGTCTGGACACTAATTAAATGTCATATTTTTTTAAGATATCTTATTTCATCTTGCCTCTTATTCATGTCTTAATACCGTCAGAGTCTAAGAGCCATGTTATAAGTTTAACAGTCTGCGAGGATATCACCACATATTTTTGAAAAAAAAAAGATCAGGCGATCTTGTAGACCAAGGTGAGCGGTTAACGTGGTGTTAATTCATACAGTCTATGGTTAATCTGGTCATACGTGATCTACATATGGAAAAACATGTGATTTTACTACCTCCTGAATGTACCGAAGGGTAGTCATGCTACCTCTAATAAAGACTAGAGGAGCTATCATATTCTATGGCACTTCATGCCATTATATGCAGGCTGTGATGAAAAGGTCCCTTCATATCAAACTGTGAATTGCGTCTTCTTACTATTGCCCAACCACCACGCATAATCGACAAATAAGAGATCTGTGGATTTTAATTTTTCTTGTAATGATCCCTATAGAATTTTGTTTTAAATTTATTTATGTTTTACCTATCTATTATTGATCTATAATACCTTAGAAACGGAATATGTTATGATAGCAATAATACCTGCTATCACACCTAGGGCATTATAAGCGGGCATTATGATATTCCCCCCGCTTTTAATGCCCTATGCCTTATGGAATTTTATTGTTATCAATTTTATTTCTCTCACAAAAAAAAGATCAAGTTTATACAAAAAATATTTTTTCTTTAAACAATACTAAAAATTAAACTTTTTTCCAAAATAAATACAATTTTGAAATGTCCCGGAAAATGTAGCTAATCCCACTATAGAATGGTCGGTGTTTTGTGATGGTAGCAGCGGTGGAAAGCACTAACGCTATTTGTATAGAAGAACAGTCCATTAAAAAATTTTTCCCAATAGTCGATACGGAATTAACCTCGGAATTAACTGAATTGGCAATCATTTTGGCTACTTTGTTTTTGAATGAAATACTTTCTTCTATATATCCTTCAGCTACTGAAGAGCTTTTCTATTTCCCATGTTGTTTGTGTTTCAAACTAAGCACCTGCCTCAACAAGTAAAGTTGACGATGTGCGACGCAAACAGGGCCGTGAAGCTTCTGCATTATCCAGTTTTAAAAATTTTCGATCAATGTTGGGACGCTTCCTATGGTATTTTTTCAATGGGTTGTACTGTACATCGACCTTTCTATAGGTAAGAAGAATCTTTGCTCCTTTATTCCAGCTGGTCTTAATGTTGTGTACTTTTTTATTAAATTTAAAGCGCCTAAATCTTCTTCAATGATAGTAAAACTTTTTGAAGTTGAAGTTTTAGTTTCTGGTACCTTTAACCAAGACTGTTCCTCTATCTTTAATGTCATCAAGGTCATTTGACCCAAATCATCTCGTCTTAAACCTCCAAAACACCCATTACCAATATGACTTTGTGTACCAGTAGATATCATCAGGGGCCTTCTTAATAAATTTTAATATTTGTTCTTTTCCAAAACTTTAGACTTCTTCGGACTTTAAAATTTCGACTTAACTTTTAAAAAAGATATGAGACGATGGTATTGCAAAAAGTCTATATTTTCATAGACCATCAACGTAGACCTTAGGGTGGAATCTTGGTCAGAGAGAGTTCGGGCTGTATTTTTCCGACTAAAAATAATAAAGTTTTTAAACATATGTATTAAAATAAAATCAATAACCAGTTCCTGGAAATATGCCATTAAAACGTTTTCGTTATTTGAAGAATTGCGTTGCATCTTTCCAAATACCAAATATGCCATACTCCGATCATACTTTTGCCTTGATTTAACTGGCAAAAGATTTTCCGTTTATGGCCTTTTCTCTTATATTTTGTGGAATTTTCCCCTTTAACCCAAAACGTTAAATAAAAATGCCAACTGACTACGGCAAACATCAAGTCAAACTTAACACCAGTCATTATCTACTTACGTATACAGGTACAGGTGCAACATTTTTATATTGCGAATAAATAATGTAATTAGTCATTGAAAAACTCTTTTGGGTAAAACATAAAGCATTTAAGACCCATTTACTGGACTATAATGCCCATCAGGTCGAATCTAGCCCTCGGGCCAGAGGCCCTCGGGCTATTTTGACCTTCAGGGCATTATAGTCCCAGTAACGCCCTTGATACATAAATAGCTATTATGGTTCTCGTCATTATTTAAAAACTACCTAACCAGCAGTAATTTTATCTTCTATAAAGGTAAGCTTATTACTTACAGTATAGGTTATATACAATAATAAAATGTAAAGTGAATATATGATCCGTGACAACATGTTGAAATATGTTGAAAAGTTTCGTTAATTTCGCTTACCTTTTTCTTAAAAAAGTGACGTTATTAGAATGATATTTTCAATAAGTCCAGGAGGAATGGGGGCATAAGTACCAAAAACTATTACACCTCAATTTTTTTATACGATTCTTTTTGGATTGCCCTACTGATGATATAAATGTATGTTGCCATAAGGCAACCGGATTTTTTTTTAAATTCTTTATTGAAATACAAATAAAAAAGATTCCATGACTTTTCACGATAAAGTTAATATTTTTGAAGATATGAATTTTTGAAGGTTCATCTCTACTTTGGGTACCTTTGACCCATGAAAAATATATTAAAAAAAAAGAATAAAAAACACCAATATTATAGCTAATAATATCGTTAGTTTAAGATTTGAGAAACTTACATTGTTTGTATTCGTTGTTAAGTATCGCCGTCTCTCTGACTCATACGCTGCACCAGCCCCTCTGTGTCCTATATCATTATTTATTATTTATCTTAAAAACTATTAACTTTATTAAAATTGTTAAATAAAGCAATGGTATTAATAATTAAATTATCTACAATTTGTTTTTTTTTTAATTTTTTTTCCTAAAATCAGTTTTACAAAAGTTATTAGCTTTATTTTACTTGTGAGCTCCGTAATGCAGTCAGTCAAACAACAGATACAAACGGTTTTTTTTTAAATATCAGCTAAGATATTATTAACTATTGTAGAAAAAAATACACTTTTTTTATTTTAATCTATTTTACAATATATTTTTCACGAGTCAAAAATACCCAAATTTGAAATATTTCCAATATTAGCTTTATCGTAAAAAGTCATGAAATCTTTTTAATTTGTATTGCAATAAAGAATATATAAAAAATGTCTGGTGAAAAAATAAAAATCCCTTGCAATTGTTTAAACAAAATGGCACCAGGTGGCGCCATGGCAACATGCATTTATATTATCAGTAGGGCAATTTAAAGAGAATGGTATAAAAAATTGGGGTGAAATAGTTTTCAGTTCTCATGCGAAAATTCCTCCTAGACTAATTTTATACTTAACTACAATTATCTAATAATGAAAAACCAAGTAAAATGGTAATTTTTGTATGATGTGCATTTAGGTTTATATAAGATAAGAGTACTTGTCGTAAAGCTTGCCAAGAAAGCAATAAAACGAAAAGCAATTAATAAATTAGGTCGCAAAATAATCAGAAAACTCATCCAATTCAAATACGCCTGATTACAAAATCAATAATCACAAGTTTGCTTCTCTTGTCATTAGGCAAAGCTATTATCTTTACTTAATAATTTTCCTGTCTTACTTTGATTTCGAAACCATTTAATTTTAAGATTTATTGTTTTAAGATTCCTCGTTGCAATTAGTGTAGCAAGGTGTAATGATTAATGGACTGCAAATTAAATTCTGCTCAATGGGGCACCGGCACACAGATAGATCATTTCGTATAAACGCTATTTTCTTAAAAAGCTTGCGGATGAGTTTTAAAAATACTATACAATGTTTTTAACGTATTTGGAAAGTTCCAATCCCAGCATTACTTTTTTAAACATATCTTGGTGATATTGAATTTTATCTTTCGGGATTTTTCGAATTTTTCCATTTTTAGCTCTTATTTTATTTATTTTTGTACTTTTTAAAATAGTTTTTTAGATTTCCTGATCTGTTGTTTTATTTCTGCAGAACTAGTAAATTTTTTAAATTTGGCCCTTTTTTTCTTTTTGACTTCTCCTATTTTCTTTAATTGTATGCATTATAAACTGAAAAAAGAATTTCACTAGTGGATACTACAGTTTTAAGATTTCTAATTAAATAACATAATTGATTTAATTTAGAGCAAAGTGAATTACAGTGTTCCTTCCAGTTAAGATTCTGATCCAAGGTCAAGCCTAAAAATTTGGTAGAATCTGATCTTACAATAGCGTGTTTATTTTAATATTAAGGTCAAACATTGTTTATTTTGCGGTACATGAAATCTAAGATATGTTGTCTTAGAGCTATTTAAATGCAAAGTATTTTCACAAAACCACTCATACAGTCTGCACATATCCGCATTACAGGAATCCTCCAGACCAACAAAGACATTGACCAATCTGCATTTACCGCCGAGGTAATGTCATTAATATAACATATAAATAAGACGGGCCCCAAGACGGACCTCTGAGGAACCCCTATATCAATTTCAATAACATCAGAATGTCCCCCATCAGAGACTGACACAAACTGCCTTCTGTTTTTTAAAAAAGTGCACAGCCAGTCCAGTGCTAGACCTCCTAACGCCATAGGACTCCATTTTGCACAAAAGCAGCTCAAAGTCCAACACAGTCAAATGCCCTGCTAAGATCATAAAATATTCTAGCAGGGCACTCACCCACCTCCAAGTGCTTTACCAGGTCACGATTCTCTGCACTTTCTCTCTTTACTACTTTTCCCTGTACCTTTTTAATTAGAATCCCTTCTGGCTTTAATTCTTTAATTTTTTTAACTTTTTTCTTTTTCTTCATAAGGTGTAGTTACTTGCTTTGTTTTTACTATTTGTTTTTTAACAACTACTATTGTTTGTCTTATTCAAACACGTAATGCAATATTCATCGACATGACGTTGTCAAACCTAAAATTTTTGTACTATTTTTAACAGTATAGGTATCAACCAAGCATAAATCGACATTGGCTTTGCTTTTACCTAATATATATATATATATATATATATATATATATATATATATATATATATATATATATATATATATATATATATATAGATAAATATATATATATATATATATATATATATATATATATATATATATATATATATATATATATATATATATATATATATATATAGGGTTATCAAATTAAGTGTCCACCATTGGAAACTTTGTTATTAGTGAAAATACAAAGTTGTTTAAAATTAACAAACTAGTAGCATTTTTAACGCTGGTAAAAATAATAAATAAAAAAACAATTGAAAATCGTTATTTTGATTTTCCAGTAAAATAAATTTTTTTAATGGAAACCCTGTATATTATATTTTATTTTGTAGAAAACATCAAATTTTAAACAAAAAAAGTTATAATGACTTTTCTCCCTAGGTTACAAATTATTTGAAGTTATGGCCCCCAATCTGAAACAATTAAATTGTATCGACAAACTTTATTTTTATTAACTCATAATCTTACAAAATAAAATAACACATTTTTTTAAGAAGATGCTCGAAAACACCACCTTGTTCTTCAATACATTTTGGGCACGTTTTTCAACTGCTCGAACTGTCTTAAAGTATGGTCCTACCATCTATCTGAGTTATCTTTTTTCCCTAGCTGCCAGTCTTTAAAGCGTCGACGTTATCGTACCTTCGCTTGTAAATTTGGTTCTTTAAGTAACCCACAAGAAGTAATCAAGTGGGGTTAGATCTGAGTGATCTGGGAGGCCACTGGATTGGGCCAAATATTTCCTATCCACTGATCATTAAAAGTAGTACTTAGAAAATGATAGTACCTCTGGAATTGTAGGCAGGTGCGCCATCTTGCTGAAAATGAAGATGATGTCTACTTATAAGATCAATTCGTCTAAGAAATTATTCAGAATTTGTCATAAAATTCCACATATCTTTCACCAGTTAGGGTGCCCTCATAAAAAGAACGGACCAACAATTTTTGAACCAATTATACCGCACCAAACGTTGAAACTGAAACGGACTTGTGGACCTCTTGGATGTACTAACAAAGATTTTCTCTTGACCAATAATGGTGGTTTTCTATTAAACATTCAAATTTGAGAAATTTGATTCATCTGTCCATAAAATGTAGCGAAAGTTATTTATATTTTGGCGACAGAAGTAAGATACCAATGGCAAAAAAATGATCTTCTCCTTTGGATCCCTTGCCAAAAGCGTTTGAACTGGTCGGTACTTATACGGAATAAATGCTTTTTAAAATCCTTTGAACAGTACCATAACTGAAATTAAGAGTCCTTGAGAATATCTGGTATTGAATTCTCGATAAGCTTCGAAATATCCAATAACTGCAATTTCCATTGGCCTCGCTTATGATGAATTATTTTTTTTGCCCTTGTTTTGCTTAAAACATTTTCGTTGCCCCTAAATTTTCGATAAAGTCTCAAGAAAATATCGTTCATACGGTTGAATGCAGGCAGGATATAATTCACTGTAGTATTCTCTTGCTCTCAACGAGGATTTTCTGCACACTAAAAAGCATTCTAACATATCACACTTTTCTTCATGAGAGAACGATTTTCTTTAAATTAATGACTGGCACAATAAAGCTTATAAACAAGTATTTGACAAACACACTAATGTTTGACATTATTTGATTTTATCATTGTTTTCCAAAGCCTTCTAGTTGCGAGTATGTCAGTTTAGCAATTTGTAATAAAAACATCTTAATGCTGTCAAATCGCGAAGGCCATGTTGTTTTCATAGCCGTCTTAATATTTTAATACTGCAAATAATTAAAAATATTTATCGTTATTTTGACTTTATTTTTGACTCTAGCGGAAAAGTCATTATAAACTTTTTTTGTTTTTAAAAAATTTGATGTTTTAACAGAAAAAAATAATATACAGGGGTTTCCATTTTAAAAAATGTTATTTACTGAAAAACACAAAAAATACGTTTCTCAATTGTTTTTTTCTATTTTCTCCTTTTACCAGCGTTAAAAATGCTACTAGTTTGCTAATTTAAACAACTTTGTATTTTCACTAATAACAAAGTTACCAGTAATTTGGACACTTAATTTGGATAACCTATATATATATATATATATATATATATATATATATATATATATATATATATATATATATATATATATATATATATATATATATAATAATATGTATAATATATGTATATGTGTAATAATAATAATATGTATAATAATAATAATAATAATAATAATAATATATAATAATAATATGAAATAATATATATATATATGTATGTATATGTATGTAATAATAATAATAATAATAATATGTAATATATGTATATAATAATAATATATATATATATATATATATATATATATATATATATATATATATATATATATATATATATATATATATATATATATATATATATATATATATATACAGTGTGTCGCATTTAAGATGAATACACCCTCATATTGTCGCTATTTTAAGAAGTTGAGATTTGCATTTTTGCACAGTTATACAGACTCAGAAACAGCATTTTTGTATGTACTTAATTTAAATGTAAGTGGAAACCCGGCTGCTATGATCGTACAAACAAGACAAAGTGTCAATATTTTGCTTCGCGTTAGAGATACTAAAAAAATTTATTAGGAAAAGTTGTTTAGAATTAAATTTTGACCCCTAATTCCGAGTTTCGTGAAAAATCAATTTTACTTTTTTCAGCTTTTTTGTGTTAATTCTACTCGTATTAGTACCATGGTAACAGAACATGTATTTATCTGAAACGTCAACGTAAACAAAACGTTGTTTATTTTTAGTACAGTCAGTCAGTGATCATGAAATGCGTTTGAATTTACAAGAAAAAATTGAAATAATCCGATTATTTGGAGATTTTCATCGAAGTAGCGAAGTTACTGCAGAGTTTAACCTAAGACATCAACGAGACCCTATCAGCCATACAACTGCAGCCGACTTATTTGCTCGTTTCCAATGCAACTGGTAGTGTTGTTAGAATAGTCAACCTCGTCGAATGCGCCAGCACCCTGAAGATAATAATATTTTGGCGGCAAATCGAGGTAAATCCATACTCGAGTCTTAGAAATAAAGCATCCGAAATGAATACCACCAGGATAAAATTAGGCGATGTTTCATTCGTCACAAATCAACCTTTCAAACCAAAGTTTCTACATGCTGAGGGGAAGGTGACCATGCTAAAAGATTAGACTATTGTTACTGGGCCCAAGGTAATTTTAAATGACCGGAATTTTTAAAGATTATGTTTACTGATGAAGCTACATTTACCACTAACGGAGTGGTATCTTCTCAAAACAGTAGATGCTGGGCTTCGAAAATCCGCATTGGGTTATAAATTGCAAAGATCAATATTCACAGAAGAATTGAATGTATGGTGTGGAATATTAGGAGAGCGAATAATTGGTCCTTTTTCTTCAATAACTCATTAAATGCCAACCGTTTCGTAAATTTCTTAAACTGGGGAATTTTGGGATGCAATTGAAGATCTTCCCTTGATGTTAGACGGGATATGTATTTGCAGTTAGATGGTGCATCAATCCACAATTCCAGAATTGTTCGGCAATGGTTGAATAGACATTTTCCTTTACGTTGGATAGGAAGAAACAGTCCTTTAGTTCTATGACTGGTCCCAGATGTCCACACCCCTGGATTTTTATTTTGGGAATGGTTAAACAAAAGTTTACAAATCGAGGCCCGGAGCTCGGATGAACTTTGTGATAGAATAAGAACAAGTCTGTCGTAAGAAATACGCGTGCCCGAACTGAAAGGGAGCAAATCACAATCGTAAAAGAATTGAAATGTATCCGAATGGATGGACGATTAGTAGAGAGAGACAACATTCGATAATGCAATTAGTATTTGTTCAATAAAATATTTAGTATTATTATTTTAAACTTTTTATTTCAGAATTAACACAAAAGCTGAGAAAAAAAGTAAAAGTTCGATTTTTTCACGAAACTCGGAATTAGGGGTCAAAATTTAATTCTAAACAACTTCCTAAATAAATTTTTTTAGTATCTCTAACGCGAAGCAAAATGTGACACTTTGTCTTGTTTGTACGATCATGGCAGGCTGGGTTTCCACTTTACATTTAAATTGAGTACATACAAAAATGCTGTTTCTGGTCTGTCTCTGTGCAAAAATGCAAATCTCAACCTTAAAATAGCGACAATATGAGGGTGTATTCATCTTAAATGCGACACACTGTATATATAATATATCTATGTATGCGGATAAGACTTCGCGACACAGGCTACCTAAAGGATCAACGAGGTTGTCACGCTGGAAGACCTGCTCCACGCGAAATGGTAGAGCTTGCGAAAAACATTTTAGAAATTGTCGAAAACGACCCAACAACGTCCACTAGGTCAGTAGCAGCTCAAATTGGACCTGCTCATAGCACATCAACGCGTAGAAGCGTTACAACCTGAAAATGGTCCTAGGAGAGTTAAATTTTTTCAGTGGCTATAAATCAATATAACAGAAATGAAAATTTTACCAAATTTATTTTGGCTACTGACGAGGCCACATTTACAAGAAATGAAGCTACACATTTTCACAACAGCCATGTTTGGGCAGTAGAAAATCTGAATTCTGTAAAAAGAACCCATTTTCAGCACACATTTTTAGTAAATGTTTTGGGCTGGCGTAGTAAATGGCATGCTTATTGGGCCTTACTTTTTTCCAGCTCCACTGACAGGTGACATTTAATTAGACTTTCTTCGAAACACTGCCACAATTATTAGAAGAAGTTTTTTTTAATGTGAAACAGAATGTGTAGTTTTTACAGTATGGAGCACCGCCACATTATAGACGAGAAGTTAGGAACATTTAAATAATGAGATTCCTAACAGATGGGTAGGGCGCAATGGCTACATTTCTTGGCCTGCACGCTCCCCGGATCTAACGCCCTGCGATTTTTTTCTGGGTGGGTTTATCACGATGGAGAAGTAAATACCGTGCAAAAACTACAACAGCACACACAATTAAACGCAGTGGTCGAAAGTATCAAAAATCAAGTCTTACAGTTTTTAGATTGTTCATTTTTTAATTGTTAATAACTTTTTATTCTTTAAGTTTTATGTAAAAAATGTTTGGTACAATTCCTTTAACAAGTTCTACAACCCGTTAAAATTAATGATAGATGACAGGGTCTATAACACCGTTTTCCCATTTGTTTTATTAACTTTAAATGTGTTTTAACAGTTGATACAAAGCTACTCACAACAGCGCATCGAAAACGCTTGTGATGTTTTTCGTGGACATCCGAATTTTTTTTTGACGCGTGTAGTAATTCATGGATAAGTTAAACAAAACTTTGCGCAAACTGAACAAATGGTGACGATTTTGAACAATTTTTGTAACATCGGGATGCATACACAATTAAACGCAGTGGTAAAATATAAAAAACCCCAAAGTTTTAAATTTTTTTAATTTATTTTTAATTTTAAAATAACCTTTTTAACAGTTTTATGTAAAAAATTTTTGGTACAATTTCTTTAACAAGTTCTACAACCCGTTAAAATTAATTTTTGAAGGGTTTTAAAATTGTTTTCCTTTTAGCCCGAATCTTTTAAAAATATTTTTGGGTTTTTTTGGTGTGCTTACCTAATATTAAATTTTTGTTTTATTAACTTTAAATGTGTTTTAAGTTGATACAAATTTCCCCAACTTTAAATTTTTCTGGACTCCCGAAATTTTAGCTTGATACCAGGGAATTGTTGGGAACTCAAATTGGGACTTAAACTTGTCCAGATCCCATTACGGTCTACAAAAATAGAATTTAAGGGATTTTTAAAATTTTTACCTTTTTAACTTTGGTAGTAAAAACCATTTCCCTACGGGCCCGGGGATAGGGTGGTCCCCTACCCACCTCTATTTTATAAGATTTGTTCCCCCTACTTTACTTGGCATATTTCCCCTTTTTTTTGTTTTAATTTCGAACAGTTTGATAGCATCTTCCGTCTTATTTAACCCCCTTTTAATATAAGGGAAATAATATTTTTATGTTTAATAAATTTACCCTTTAGGGGTACAAAAAACTTTGCTTTTTTTCGAGCTCCAGTACAAAAAAAATTTAAAAGATTAAAAATTTCTGTTAATGATTGGTTTCCCCCCCCAAACATATTTTTTACCTTTTTTTTTGGGCAGGCAATGATAAAAAAAAAAATTTCGTAAAAAATTTTTTTTTTCATTTTTTCTAATCTTATTTTTTTTCCCTTTTTTGTAATTTTTACGATTTCAAAAATTTTTACCAAAAAATTAAAAAAATGTAATGGGTCCTACATTTTGTCAGTAAAAATGGCGCATTTTTTCAGAAATTATTTCTAAATGGTTTTACTGCAAAGGGTGTTTCTACACTTTTATTACTTTAAAGTCATTATTCCTTTAAAGGGGTTTTTTTGTAGATATTTGAAACTATATAGTCCGATGACTATAATACTATCTCAAAATTCCCGAAGCCAAGAAAATTCCCTTTTTTTAAAAAAATTAAAAAATATTAAATTAAATAAAAAATTTTAGTTGGGGTTTTTCCCAAAATTTAAAAAAAAAGTAAAAATTCGAATGAAAGGCCATAAGTTAATACACCCCCTTTAAAAATTTTTTTTTTTTTTATTTAACCCCTAAAAAATTTTTTTAAAAAAACAGTAAATGTATGACAGATTTTTGTGTTTGCGCCGACTATATTAAATTAATAGAACCAAAAAATTTCGACGCCAAAACCCCCCTAATATTGCTACGAGGAAGTGTTTTTACTACATAAAGGCCTTTGATATCTACTTACAAGTCCCGTGAGATTTAAATACGAAGAAAAGGTTATATGGAAATTCCCACCAGGCAACTGTATGTTAGAACCTATCAACCCATATCGACAATTGATTTTTTCAGATCTTGGGTTTTTAAACCCAAAAAAAAAAAAAACTTTATTTTTGTCTTAAATTATTTATTCATAATTTTTGTTATTTTAAATACCGTTTTTATAATTAATGTGTCAAGTATATAAAATTTCATTACTGTGTAAATTTTCATTGTTTTAATTATTTTATGAATCTTCTGACCCCATAAATTAATTTAAACCTAAAATCTTAATTACCGTTTTTCACACCTACACAGCGCAATAAGTTTGGATTATGGTTGCCCTTTATTCTCCAATTAACCTTTATTAATGTATGCTTATCTAGCTCTATAAAGGTGGTTAAAATTAAAATGTGTTTAACGCTTTTACGCCGTCGGTTATTTCTAATTATCGGTTAAAATTAAAAATGAGTTTCTTAATTAAATGATAAATTACTGAAAATTCCGGCTAATATTTTTAGCATACGAAGGCTTGGAAAATTTGCTTTATTTGATAATCTACATTCATGATCGGGTTCTGATTGATGTCTGTTTATTTATAGTTTTAGGTACTAAAAGTTTTTCTGCTATCTCTAAATCATTCTTTTGTTATAATTTCTCTCACTATTTAGTTTTTGCTTGGCTAAAGTTAAAAAGGTGATCTGCTTGATTTGTATTTCATTACCACAGGGGTTTGGGTCAAAGTCACTTTTGTGGACGAAATTATTTTTTTAAACAAGGTTAAAAACAGTTCTTCGAAAAGGAATGAAAATAGCATTTGATTCCCATTGACCTGCCCACCGCTGTGTTCCCATCCGATGTGTGTTGGGCCCCGTGGATTTTTTGAACGCCGGGTTTGGGTTTTAAAGGGCTTGGAACGGGATCAACCCAAAAAAAAACACAAGGCTTCAAGGGGTTTGCATACCTGCTAATAAGAATGACATCCTGTCCTTTAAAAACGGGTTACCCAACGGTGCCTCTAGCCTGGTCACCCCCGGGTTTTTAATGGGAATTTTCCGTGGTTTACTTTTTTCCCAATTTTAAAAAACGGAAAAACCCTTTTTTTAAAAAAGTGAAAAAGGGCTGACCGAACGGATAAATTCGTTTGAAGGGCCCCCCAAAGGGGCAACAAAAAGGTGCGCCAACCGAAAGGGTAAAATTTTTTAAAGGTGCCCCAAGCCGCCCTGTTTTAGGGGAAGGGGCTTATTTTCCCCAACAAACGGGGTAGGAAGGGACCTAAATCCAAACAATGCGGACGGCCCCATGGAAAAAGGGGTTTCCTGGCTTTAAAAAAAAACGGGTAAAACCTTTTTAAGGAAAAACCGGAATACGCCTAAAAAAAATCTGGTTTTGAACAGGGTAGCTACCCCCTCCTATACCGGAAGGAGGGCAGCGGTTTTGTCGCTCGTTATCCCGGGGGACGGGGCCCGAACGCATATTTGCTAGTTCCCTAGTGGCACGAGTGAGGAAAAGATTAAGAAATCCCTTCAATTTGATATGGGTTCATTAAAGTCTGATCCTTTGTGAGCAAGATAAATAAGGGGAGCCCCAAAAGACCACGGCCGGGGGGGCTTTCCTTTAAACCACTAAAATTGGCCCTTTTTTTTTTGTTTTTTTTTTTTTATGAAAAGGGTTTTTAAAAAAAATTTTTAAAAAAAAGGGTTTTTTAAAATTTTTTTTTTGTTTTGGGAAAAATATAAAACAAATTTTGTATTTTTTAAAAAAACCCTGACGTTCGGTTTTAAGCCATTATTTTTTGGTTCTGGGGTTCCCTTTCTGAAGGGTGCTACGATTAATTTGCAATGGTTTTTTTTGGAATAGAAGTTATGTAATTTTTTAAAAAATTTGTCCAAAAGATAAATAACAAAATCTTTCTTTGGGTGTTTTTAGGGCTAAAACTAGGTTTATTTTAGTTTTTTTTGTGTGATTAAAGTGATCTTTTAGAACTAGTTTGTTTAATATGCCAATCTAGTATAATCTGGTTGTTATCACACCTGAATAATCTGGTGTTTAAACAAGGAAAAATGTTTGGGGTTTTTTTTTTCTAATAAATTTATTTATTAAATTTTCCCCTTTAAAAAATTTAAAAATTTTTTCTGCTCTTCGCAGGTTTTTTTAAATCATTAACTTTTTTAAAAAGGGAAGTTAATATTCAGTTTTCTGGTTTTTCAAACGATATTTTGCGAAAGAAAACCCCTAAAAACAAGAATAGCAAAACATAGGAAAGACATTTTAAAACAATCAGGTCTTTAAACAAAACCAATTACAGGGAAAAAATTGTTTTGAAAATTTTAAAAAATTTTATCTTTTTAAATCTTGGGCGTCCCAAAAGGGATACCTGTACTAACTACCGTGGGTGTCTTAATGTGGGGGAAAGGAAAGGGTTGTTGCTTTTGGGGGCTGAGAGAAGGAAAAGGAAAAATTTTCGGCGAAAGGGTTTAAAATATTATGGGGATAAATTAAAAGGCGTGGGCAAAAAGGAACCCCTTTTGTCGTTGGACTTTTAAAAAAGCTTTCTTTTAATGGGAAAAAGTAATTTTGGGGCGCCATTCCCCAAAAATGAAAAATTTTTTAAAAGGTCATTTGGGATACATACAGAGTATACAGATTGAAAGAAGAGAAAACTTTTGATAAAGGAAAAAATTTTTAAACTTATTTTTTTTTGATAGATAAAAAAACATTTGGCAAACTTTCTACATAATTCATGTTGTTTGATTAAATAAGTTAAAGTAAACGGTAATTGTTTTTTTTTCTAATGGTGAAGAAATTATTTTAAATAAATTACCAAAAAAAATTCAAAATACTATAAATATTAATAATTAAACCAGAACCTAATCTTTTAACGGATTTTAAAACAAATTAGTAAATTCTTGTTACAAAAAAAAAAAATATTAATGAACCCAAAGTAAATGAACAAAAACTAAATAAAAAAATTTAAAAAATTTCTTTAATTTTCTTTTTAAATGCAAAAGCCTCTTCTTTTTTTATTTTTAAATTTTCTATAAAATTTTGTTTTTAATTAAAAAAAATTAAACAACCTATTTATACAGCGTTTCTTAACTGCGACTTTATTAGTGTAATACCATAAAGGAATTTATAAAATACTTGTAGCTTTAAACTATTTAAATCAACATTTATATTTTTTATTTTTTCCTTTTTTTTTTTTTCGTACATTTTTAAAATTAAAAAATAAAAGGAAGTTCTGACCCAAAAAATTTTTTTGGCCTCCTAAAGTAAAAGATCAAAAATTATTTTGACTTGGGGTTTTTTTTTTATGGTTTTATTAGTGAATGTTGTCCATACAATAATACACACAGATCAGTAAAAATTTGCCCTCAAAAAAGACTTTGCACATTAAATCTTGGGCAAAAAAATTTCAAAATTTGCTTTTCCAATTTTTTTAAATTGCTCTTTTTTTTTGTTTCTTTTAATTACTTTAAAAAAAGCAAAAGCTAAAAAAAGATATTTATATAAAAATTTTATTATAAAGCCCGGGGATCGGTTTCCCCTAACTCATTTCACGCCTCTAAAAATTTTATCCTAAGTTTGTTTACTTTTGCGGTCAAAATTATTTTCCCTATTTTTTTTTTTAACTAATAAACCCCCCCTATTTTTATAACATTTTAAAACCCGACTAGTCGGGCCGGTAAACCCTGATACGCTGCTTTTCCATTCATTCGTTGACTTCCGGGCCGTATGAACGGGGAAAATCTTTCTAAAGATAAAATTTCGTCTGAAAATCGATGGGGCAGAAGGAAACATGATATTCTGTAGTAGTCTATATTACCTCCTTAATTCCTTCAATAAAAAAAAAACTAAGCCTTGTGCACTCAGCCCCCCCTTTCCAAAAACATTTGTCCTTTTTGGGGATTTTTTTCATCAAAAATGTTCCCCTTAAAACTTTATATTAAGTATCCCATTGTAGCACGACTAAACACACATCGTTGAATTTTATTTTCCAAAAAACGGATTCCAGTAAAAAGTAGAACAAATCCAAACGTTTTTTTATTTCATTTGTTAAAAAATGGTTTTTTAAAGGCTCCCGGGTTTGGGGGTTGATATTTTCCTTTTCTGCGCCTGCCTTCTCCCAGCTGGGGAAAACTTTCTTTTGTGTAACTTTAGATATAAATGGTTGGTTTTTAAAAAATTCTAAATTATTGTCTTTTCTTTATGCGAAATTTGGGGCGCCCCTTCCACTCTTCTCAAAGGGGTTGTTTCTTTATTTTTGTAACAAAAAAAATGGTACTCTTTGGGATGTTAAGCTTTTTGCCCTCCCTTTCTAATCTTTGCTCAATATAATGAATAATTAATAATTTTTAATACAAAGTTAAGTTGGCATTAAAAAAATATATATTTTTAGACACTGACAACGGACACCTGTTTCTTTATTAGGATTTTCAACATATTCAGTAAAAATAGCATAAGCCTATTTTACGAAAGGGCAAAAGAATTGCCCAAGATTTAAGAGCCGTTACTGTACTTATTTTAAATAATATTTTGGTAGAATATAGTTTACTTCTTAAATAATTACGCCCTAATAAATGTCAGAAGAAAGATAATAAAATCCTAGAAACACAAAATTTTCTCTTTAGTGTAACTTTTAAACTTCTCATTTTAATAACAAGAAAACAACAATTATATAACTTAGTTACTTAACTTTAAAATAAAGGAAATTAAACGGCGGTTATTCGCGACTATTCATGTCTATTAAAATGTTAAAT
>JAHBCN010004038.1:0-22500 GCA_019359885.1 Listronotus oregonensis
TATTTTATTATATATATATATATATTATATATATATATATATATATATATATATATATATATATATATATATATATATATATATATATATATATATATAATAACAAACAGGTAGAGTTTCTTTGGGCATATAGGCTCCTTAATGAACTGAAAAAAAAAATTAAAGTCCTGTTAGAAATGACTACTAAGCTTGGTTGGTTTAAAATTACGAGGCCTCCAAGTGAATGGATAACCCCGGGTCCAGCCAATCCGATTACACGTGTTTCACCCTTGTTGGGGATGGTCACACCGAATGTAGGCCGAAGACACCTTTGACATGCAGAGCAGCCAGCTTAAGAACAATTGTAATTCAATACAACTGAACGTAAGAAGTAACTAGCGCCATCTCGTCAAGTAATTTTAAACCAACCAATTTTAGTATCGACAGGTCAAGATGTTATTGTGCGCCATGTAGGTGTATTACGCAAAAACATTCAGAAGTTGCTTTACACAACACACTTAAAAAAATGGCTTCTCATTAGTTCACGGATATGTGAATTTCGAATGAGCTTTTTTGCCAATTCCAAGTAGGTGACGTGCAGCACGACTGAAAACGTGATTAAAAATGGGAAAATGCAGTATTTTCACCCAACTGCAATATAATAAATAAAATTTTAATTTCTGAGGGGAAGAACAGGGACCGGATGAACGAGAAGAAGAACAAAAAGAAGAGAAAGCAGAAGTATTAGACGATTATCATTCTGACGAATAATTTTCCTTAGTTTTTTAAAAGTAACACCGTAATTATTCCATATTTTTTAATTAAACAGGATCACAATAGAGCGTAAAACAGGCCTACCAGAGAAACCACATTGAAAAACGCGTCAAGTACACTACTTCACAGGTGGCGTGGAAACGTGGGCATATTATGGAAATACAACTTTTTCAACTGTTTCAACCGTTATACCTCGAAAACGGCGGCCCTTAGAAAAAGTATTTAAATATATTTTATGTATAATTTAATGATCTACAATTTTTGTCTTAGCTAGTTTTTTAATAAAACTTACTATTTTACTGAAAAACGCGAAAAACCCGTTGTTGTTACCTTTCACGTTGAATTTTTTTTCCAGGTACGGGATCGATGAGGACTTTTTATATTTCACATATAATAATGTTCCAAACATTCCTACCAATTTATAGCTCTATGCAAATTTTTGTACCTTTGCATGTTTATACCTTTAATATTAGAAATTCTTTTACTTTAACCTTTTAAATTACATACGAAAATAAACATCATATGCCCAAAAGGTACGCTTGTTTTTATAAGAACAGTAATAAATAATAACCCCCATATCTACATACCAGTTTTTTGCCAAAGTTGTTTATAATATTTAATTGCATAAACAACAAAAACTGATTATTTAATTATTTTTTTGAAACAAATAAAAAAACGTTTAATAATTATATTTAAGTAATAAAAAAAAATAGCAGAAATACAGGGTGTCCTAGAAGTAATGGGACACAGAGCAACAGCAGATTCCTTAGATCGAAATAATACAATTAACGTAAACTTGCCTCATCCCAAAGTTGAAAATAACAAAGATACAGGGTGTCAAACTTTTAGTATTGTTTTTTCGTAATAATTTCTTAACCTAATGACATAGCTGTACAAAATTTGAGATTTGGGAGTTTTGTGAAGCGAGAAATTCAAATTCATCCATACTTTTGACGTTGCTGGTAGAGGGCGCCAGCTACGGCCTACCCAACTTGTTTTAGATGGCATAACTTTTTAAAGCTTTGTATATCAACCTGTTTATTAAAAAAGAAGTTACTTTAATACCCCTTGCGTCAAAAATGTATACTATATTTAAGCCTCCGGAAGCAACTGTTTTCGAGTTAAATGCATTTTAAAGGACCCCGCAATTTTTCAATGAAAAATGGTTTTCGGCCAATAGTTTTTAAAATTTGCAAAGTAATAGTTTTCAACACGCTAATCAAAAGTCTCCACGGGCACAAAACCCAAGAAACCCTCTAACCCTCCCAAAATTAGCCTTAAAGGTCACTAGCGATTTGTAGAATTTTGAGGGTGATTTTAAGGGGGTTAGAGGGGTTTTTGGGTTTTGTGTCCGTAAGGACTTTTGATCAGCAAAGTTAAAAAACAATTCGCCGAAAACCATTTTTTATAGGAAAATTGCGGGGTCCTTTAAACTGCATTTATCTCGAAAACACTTGATTCTAGAGACTAAATAAGATTTACATTTTTAACGCAGAGGAAAATAAAGTAACTTTTTTTGTAATAAACAGATCAATATACTAAGCTTAAAAAAAGTTATGACATCTTAAACAAGTGGGGTAGGCCGTAGCTGGCGCCCTCTACCAGTATGGACGAATTTAAATTTCTCGCCTTAAAGAACCCTCAAATTCACAATTTTGTACCGCTATGTCATTTAGTTAAGAAATTATTACGAAAAAACGAAAACAAAATTAAAAGTTTCACACCCTGTATCTTAGTTATAATTAACTTTGGGATAAGGCAAGTTTACGTTAATTGCATTATTTCGACCTAAGGAATCTGCTGTTGCTCTGTGTCCCATTACTTCTGGGATACCTTGTATATTTATGTTAACTAGAATGTGGTTCTACAACCCATGTTTATATGGTCTCATCCCAACAAACCTGGAACAGAAAAAATTGTCGTATTTTTACCAAATTAACGAACATATTTAATTTCAAAATATGTTTAAACACAATATGTGCTTTTTAATACTTTACCCATTTTTTAAATTTATTAACTTAATATTGTAATAAAACTAAAAAATTCTAAAATTTTAATATAAAAATATAAAATAACAAAAAAGGTTTGTATACGTTAAAAATGTTTCAAGTTTATTAATACTAATAAATTTTAATTTAGCAGATATTTAGAAGTTAAATATTTTTAAAACATATATTTACCAAAATTTTTCTTTACAATTTTTAGAAGCAAAAACTAGCTTAATAATAACTTTTAGAAACACTGTTGGTATAAACACGGATTTTAAATATCACCTTATAATACCGCTTCGTTGAGATAGTCTAGTCGAGAAGTGTGTTTCCTGCGAAAAATAGTTACAAGGCTTCGAAAAATATGAGCGATTGCTCTTCGACGGACAATAAAAATTTCAATTTTTATTAACAAAAAACCAAAAAAATAAAAAGCCATTTCGATTTTTGATGATAACTCAAAAACCATAAGAGATAGCGGAAATTACAAAAAGATCCTTAAAGAATAGGAAATTTCCGATAAAAAATCCCAATTCCAGGAGTTCTACCCCCATTATTTATAATTTTAATATAACGCTGAAAATGGGCTCCGCGCGCTATTAATGATTACGCGCCTGGCTTCAAAACCGAGTACGCCACACTAAATATTTTTTTTAGGTTATTATTAATATTAATAATTAAAAAATTTTAAAAAAATATGGTGTATTTAGAACACTTCAAAGAATTTATTCCCGTTGAAAATTAAGACAATTTTTAATTAACAAAATTGTTTTAAACTTTCGTCTTCATTGTACATAAAAAAAAATATTTAAATAATTGTCGTATAAGTTTTTCGCGTAGTGGAGCCCTTCTTATTTACATACCCAACAAGACTATGCCATAAACGTTTAAAAAATTTTAACGCTTTGTTTATAATAATTTTATCACTTTGACCATATTACTTTGATTTTTTGGTCAAAGTTATAAAATTATTGTAAACAAGCGATTAAATTCTTTTAAACTTACATGGCGTTATCTTGTTAAGTATGTATATAAGAAGGGCTTTACGCAGCGAAAAATTTACACGACAATTATTTAAGCATTTTATAATGTACCAAAAGGACGAAAGTTCAGACAGCTTTGTTAATTGACAATTGTTTAACTGGTTGAAAAACTAACTTTAAGTTAAATTTTTAACGGAAATAAATTTTTAAGTGTTCTGAATACACCATAATTTTTTAAAATGTTTTAATTAATATTTAACACCCTAATAAGAAATATTTAGTGAGAAATACTTGATTTTTCGCAAACAAAAAGGTCGTTTGGGAGCCCATTTTCAGCGTTAAATTTAAATTATAAATAATGGAAATAAAAGTTCGGGAGTTAAAACTTTTTTATCGAAAATTTCCTTTTTTTTAAGTTATCATCGAAAATTAAACTGACTTTTTATTTTTTTCGTTTCTTGTTAATAACAATTGCAAATTTTAATGGCAAAAGATTTTTAAAATGCCTTTCTCAGGTTTGCATTCCGCGTTAAATAAGCTATTGCTCATATTTTTCAAAAACCTCTAACTATTTTTCGCAGGAAACACATTTTTCGACTAGACTAAGTTATTTTGCCTAAATAAAAATACATTCCTTTGTTAACCAATTGGCAATATGGTATCAAATCGTATTAAGTAGCTGTTTGTTTTCTTATTGGCATTAAATTAGTAACAATTAGAAGTCTCTTAAACTGAATTAATGATGCATTTAAAATTGTATTTTAATTTTAGTGTGATAAGTTCATGTTAAGTGACAAAGAGCTATCTTATATTTATTATTTTAAGATGTATGCAATGAATGCAGTTGTGGATATGTTTAGGGGAACATTTCCCCAACTTATGGCAGCTTTTTTTGGTAAGTGAGCTAATACTAAATATGTAAAAAAATATGTTTTTCTTGTCTAAAAATATTTAAATATAATTTTAATGTTTAAGTTTTGTTAATTAACAATCCTAACGACCATTAAACTTAAAAATTTATTTATATATATATTATAACAAATCATATAATTTATAGGAGTTTACGCACTGAGACAAAAACCACATTACATTTATGTAAATCAAGACAAAATATTTGATCAATACAATACCTGTTATCTATGACGTAGGCGTCTATATACCGCTTAGTTTTTATACAAATTTAGTTTTTTGTATATTTTTCGCATTTATTGCAGTGAAATTTATTAAATTTTAAGATTTTATTGCAATATTTAGCAGTAAGTTTTATTTTCTAAGTTAAATAATTTGTAATTAAAAAAACACTTTTTAAAATGTCGTTAATATTATTTTGTTATAATATTGGATAATACAGATTTATACCTTATGATTTCTACTTTAACTAAGCCAATAACAAGATTTTTAACACTGTATTTATAATTTTTAATAAATACCTTTGTTTATTGGCCAAAATATTCTAAAGTGCTCCTATTTGCTTTTAAATACAAATGATATTTAAACAAGTATGTATTTTCACGCACAATTGAAGCTATTAGTGCATAAAGGTGTTAAGTCATTTTTAACAATTTAAAAATATATTAAGGGTTAAAGTCATCTGGTTAGAGCTTTTTCTGTTTAAACTAAAATCAAAATTAAATTGGGGCAATACACACGCCATAAAAGCTTTTTACATATTATGGATTAGCCTTAATAATTCTTTAAGGTGTCAAATGCGTTTTTTAATTCATTTTACGAAAAAACTGAGTTAACACCTTCATGCACTAATAGCTTCAGATATTAAAAAAAAATACACAGAGCACAGCACACAGAGCAAGCAAATAAACCAAAACTATAAGCTATGGTGTCATTTAATAATTCGAATAACTTATGGTATGTCCTTGATAACAAAAGATTTTATATTTTATTTTTATGGTTTTTTTATTTATATATTTCTAATGTGTATAGGTTTTTTTTGAAAATTTGGTTTTAATTTAATTACCTTATATATTGACTGATTTAATTTTAAATGATTTAAATGTCATGTCTATCACGGGTGAAATGAGTGAAAAAAAGTATAGTACATTTTTGGATGTGTGCTTTAACGCAGAATTTTTTTTTTACTAAATTTATTTGTACCTGACAATTCTTTCAGTACATAGCGCGTTCTTTAAACATAAGTTCCTTACAAACCAAACACAAACCGAAATAAATATAGCCTATTTACTAATAAAATAATCTAACAGTTTCTTACAGTTGTAAATAATAGTCAAACATTAATTGCTAGGAAAAACCAAGTAATAAAACTTACAAGACTGATCTGATTACTATTTTTAAAAAACATAAAACCTACCAATATGCATTACCTAAGTTTGATAAAGGTGAAATATTCAGGCCTAATTGTCGTTTAATATAATAAGTCTGTTATCTTCTTATTATTGTGCCCTGACTCCTGACGTTGGCAATCACGATGGCGAGCTGATCCCTGTCTTCGGCCACTCTAAACAATTGATCGACGCTATGTATGCCTGTCCATTCCCGGATGTTCTTTAAGCAGGAGAATTGCGCCCCTGCGGCCTTCTATTTTTCCCTTCATTATAAGCTGTAGTACCAGGTAGCGATTTCCTCTGAAAACATGGTCGAGGTATGCCAGTTTCGGCATTTAACTGTTGTCAAAAGTTTACGAACTGTATTTGCCCTGCCTAGGACTGCTTTATTTCTTTGCACAGCCACCCATGGTATTCTAAGCATTTGTATATGTAAGCAGTTCTAGACGGTTGATTGTGGCAGCTTTTAGTGTCCAGACTTCAGCTCCGTACAACAGCACAGACCAGATGTAGCATTTAATCATTATTTGTCTTAAATTTAGGTTTAGGTTGTCATTACAAAACAGTGATCTCATCTTCTGGAACGTTGTACGGGCTGATTCAATCCTGCATCTAATTTCTCTATCCAGGTCGAGATGCTCGGTGATGTAGCATCCGAGGTATTTAAAATTGGATACTCTTTCGACGTTCTGTTCATTTATCTGTGGTGACGCGTTGAGGTATGGCTGAGACCTAAAGACCATAAACTTCTGTTATAAGTACGGAAAATGAAGCGAATAGCCCAAGGATCAAATTCTATATCATGCCGAGGGGCGCTTTTACCCTGGGGATGGTTGCTACCCCATCTCGGGGGTGGAAATTTTTTATTACATGTTAACTACAGGAATCGATAAAAAAAGTTATTTTAGGTAAAAAATGTTTTATATATTTTTTTCGTAAAACTAATATTTTTCGAGTTATTCGCGATTGAAAGTAACAGTAAAATCGACGTTTTTAATAGGTTTTTCGGAGAATAACTTGAAAAATATGTATTTTATTAAAAAAACTGTAGAGAACAAAATTGTAGCTTATAGAAAAAAACTCTTTTTTTATAATTTCTCTACAACCAATATGGACTACGGCTTGGTTAGCTTTTTTTCGTCAAATGATAAATTTGAAAGATTCAAAGTCAAATAGCGGGAAAACTTTGCATTTTTCATAAAAAACTTATAATGTTTTTTTTTAAAGCATATAATTAAACCTTTTTTAAGTCTCTAGCATGAATATTGAACGAGTTATGATAAATATAAAGTTCGTTCCTACTTTTTTTCTACGAAAAAATCAGTGATACAACCCTAATTATCCTCCTAATAAAATTGATTTGCGATTTTTTTTATATATGTATTATCAATACATCCTAGAATTTTGACCAATTAACAATGCTTAATTTTAGAAAAATTAGAGCTTAAAGTAAAAAACGATTTTTCGCAATTTCGTAAAAAAAGCCCTTTTCTTCAAAATAACTCCAAAAATACTAGTGATACGAAAAAAATGCTAGAGTACCGAATTGTAGCTTTTTGATTACAAAGATTTTTTTTGCATATATTTTCTGTAAAATAAATATTTAGCGAGATATGGCCGTTTAAAGCCTCTTTTTACGAGCGAGCACCACCTAAAAAACCCTACAATCATTTTTGAAAAAACTTTTTATCCAACCAATATTTTTTTTTTTTAAATTCGAATAGCCCACTTTGGAGCAAAATAATCTACATAACTGATATACTTCCCAGTTCTCGTGCGCTCGTTCGAAAGTTTTCACATTTATTTTAAAATACAGTGATTATATGAATAAAACACATTAAAAAAAACTATTTTTATCTGTGTTTGTATAAATTTTTTTTTTATGTATGTAAATATGCGGTGTATTTTTGGGTAAACAAATTACTTCATAAGAATTGCAACGTTTTAATGGGTGGTTTTTAAGGATTGAAAATTTGCAAAATAATGAAATTGGTAATATTTCAGGAAGTGACATTTTAATTAAATTATTACATATTTTAAGCAACAGCATTTTAAAATTAAACAACTATGGTAAATTAATCATTTTTTAGAGTAAATATTTCTTTTTACTTTAACCTTTATTAAAGGTTAATTTTAAAGGGTTGAAATATTCTGAAATTGTATTTCAAAGCATAAAACAATCATTATTTAACTAACAACCTTTATTAAAGGTTAATTTTGAAGGGTTAACATATTCTGAATTGTATTCCAAAGCATAAAACCAATATTTACCCATCTTAACAAACAGCGCCCTTCATCATGATATAGAATTTGAAGTAGAGGTCAAGATGAGCCTAATTCCAAACGTTTATCCAAATCGATGAAGGACGAAAAAATTGCGAGATTCTGGCATTTTTTGAGCTTTTTTTCCGGGATTATATTTAATTTACTAATTTTTAGACTTCCTAAAAATGGCGTCCAAAAGTTAGGACACAATGCCCTAGGAAGGATATATTTTTTATTACTTTATTTGTATAAATTATACAATTTTACTAAATTCAGTGCTATATATTTTTGCATTCTTTCTTAAAATTCAAGGTAAAGAATAGAAATAGCTGAGAATGACTTGACAAACTGAAGCAAAAAAAAAATTATAAGAAATAATTAAAATACCAGAAAAAAAATAATACGTCTACCTAATAATTTCTTTTAATTTCAATGCTTAAAATCTTTCTTAAATAATTATAAGATAATTAAAATAAATTTTCTATTTTAAAAAAGATTAAGAATTTACTCAGATAAGTTATTTTAATATTAAAATGTAATTAACATTTTTACCAATAACCACCGGCCCTGGTTGCACCTAAAAGATATTGATGTGATGCTGGAAACTTCGGTTGTTGTGGGTTTATTAAATAGAATAGGTAATTAAGATAATTATTTCTTAAATTTTGTTTGCAATTTAAGAAAATTAGTAAATATTCATCACAATAGTGTGCAAGTAACTACCAGATATTCCTTCATAATACATACATATATTTTAGTTACTATCATAATAATTATACTTTTTTATAAAGATATTCGAAACATTTTGATTGCTTGAAATTTTTGAAATCTATATAAACATGTTTTATCATCGTTTTTGTGGAAGTTTTAAAAAGAGATATTGTTTCGTTATTTTGCCATATTACTTTTTTCAGATTAAAATAATTAAATAAATTTTTACCTTTTAATAATGCATAGCACATAATTGTTCTCTAATAGTTTACGGGATTTTGATTCATGTTTTAAAATAAAAATAACCACAGTAGTAGTTACATTAAAATTATATAATCTAATGTTGCTAACAACTTACTTAAAGAACCTAATGATATAAACAAACACACGTGTGTAGCTCATACCTGTATTATCTGTAGTAAAATTCCACTGAATAGTTTAGAAAAAGTAAAGATTATACTAAAACCACCGCTAAATCAAAATAAAGTTATTATTATTTAATGTTCCTTTATAACACCCTTTTTGAGGAAAAATATTTATTTATGAAAAACTTGTATTTATATGTAATAATAATTTTAAAAAATAAAAACTTTTTGTTTGTTGAAAATGATAATACCGTTTATATTGTACAGGGGTCCAATTTTTAAAACTTTTGCTGAGTATCTCGTTTATAGGTAAAGATAGGGAGACGCAGTTTTTACCATACTGTGCTACTTCATCGTAAAATGAAAGATGTCATTGACCAAAATGTTTCAGAACACTTTTGGAGGTAGAGGGTAATTTCAAAAATTTGCAAAATTTAGACACTTCTCGTATCTCGATTATATTATAAGGTATTTAAAATGTAAAAACGGAATCTAACCAACAAATTTCGTTGAATACCACGGCGCAGGAAAAGGTAGCCTAAAACGGGAAAGCTCAGGACGAGGATAAACAAAATATCATTCTATATGACAGATGGATTTGTAATGAGAGGATAGAATATTTATCGATCTTTAAGATAAAACAATATTTGGGAACATTTTATCACAAATATTTATTTAACAGGGAAATACAAAACCTTTTCAAAAATCCGTTTGCCCGCATATGGGCCAAAATAAGGTAACAGCTTTTGGGCAAAGCAAGTAAACCTAATTTGTTCACTAATGTAAGATATAACAACAATTATTATAGTTAATATCTTATACTTATCCTATATGGCGATAAAATAATATCTTGGCTCTTTTAATCAGTCTACAGTTACTTACTAAATGAGATCAAACCTAAAAATAATGGAAATTATAGCCAAGTGTAAAAAAGTAATAAATAATTTTAATAAAATATAACCAGATATGGATTACCAAAAATAAGGCAAATATATAAAAACTAAATAATGTATTAATTTTGACTCGGCTGCGCTGCGCTCCGCCTTGCAACTGCAAAAATTTCTCGTAAAAAAAAGATACACTTATAATATAATATACTATTCTTTTTTTGCGTAGCTGTGGTATTAGGTTTACTTTTTTTACTAGTAGAAAGCGTATATTGTATGTTTCCTTTTTTCTTTCTTATCTGTTTGCTGTTTTTTATCGGTAAACTAGTAAAAACTTTTGAATTTCATACATAAAACAAAGGTACCGATGGAAAGAACATTTTTTTAAAGGGGTATACAAGCTCTTAAAATTTAGCCTAAGTCAGACCATAGAAAACATCATCGACCAGGAATACATACTTTAGTAATTTCCTTTCTTGAGCATTATTTCAAAGCGACTGAAAACCTCCTAACTTTTTCACAAAATTTCCTTTTTTATATGTCGTTCCAAAGCTATTTGCATAGTAGTTTTGCTCCAGAACTCCATAACAAATTATATATATATATATATATATATATATATATATATATATATATATATATATATATATATATATTTTTAAAAGGCCCCAAAATTCCTTGAAATTTTTTTTAAATATTGATTTAAAAAAAAACTTTTGATGGCAATCTTTTTAATTCCTGAAATAAAAAAAATACCCGTCTTTTTTTGACAAAAAATGTTTCCCCAATTTGAAAAATTCTTAAAATTTTGGGGTTAAAAAATTAAAAAAAGGGCTTTGAAAAATTTTGTTTACTAAGAAATTATGTTTCTAATAAAATTTACGGTTATGCCCCAATTTTTTTTGAGCAAGAAATTTTTATATTTAAAATTTTTCCCCGGGGTTCCCCTTTTTTTTTATTCACCCCCGTAACTGGCTGCTTTGAAAACATATAAAACGCTTTAAAGCACTATTAAAGAGTCACAACTTTTCTTATTGTGCTAATAACATTAGTAGGAAACTTGGTTTTGATGATTATTGATTTTTTTCAAAAAAAAATAGTACGCTCTGGATTAATTTCCATATCCCAAAAAAATATCACTGACCGTTTTCAACTTTTTCTTTTTTTAAAATTTTTTATTAAAAAATAGTTAAAAATTTTGGTTTTTTCTTTACAATTTAGTTATCTCCACACTAAACTCCTTTTAAAAAAAAAATCAAAATTTAAAAAAATACATGGTAACATTACAAAAAAAAAAAAGGGGGGAAGTAAAAAAACTTTTCCCTGGCCGGGGCGTTGCTATAGATCCGCGAATGAAGGAAAAAAGTGAAATTGACTTTAATAGATCTTTAAAGGTTTTATATGTTTTTAAAGCAGCCAGTTAGGGGGGAATAAAAAAATTCGAACATGTGAAAATTTTTGAATATTAATATTTCTCGCTCAAAATCGGTACATAGCCGTAAAATGTTATTGGAAACATTTTTTTTAGTAACATTTTTCGAAATTTTCACAAATTAACCCATTGTTTGAATTTTTTTTACAAAATAAAAAAATTTGGGGAAAATTAAATACATTATCTGTCAAATATGATTTGGCATTTTAAGTTATTTCAGAAGCAAAAGTCATTTAAAAAATTTTTTTTCAACCCCCAATTTTAAAAAAAAAATTTCTTTTGGTTCCAAAAATTTTTTGGGGGCATTGTATATATATATATATATATATATATAATATATATATATATATATATATATATATATATATATATATTATATATATATATATATATATATATAAAAAGGGTGTTTAAAAAAAATGGACCATCGCTGGGGGGACTTTTACAAAAAAAAAATAAAAAAAAGACATGGGTCCTGAAACGCATGGTTTGTACAGAGGGGGTTTAAAATTTCATTTTTTTTTTTTAATTTTTTTTAAAAGACTTACCACTCAACCATTTTAAAGAAACCCAAAACTTTTAAAATGTTTAATAAAGTGAATAGTTTTAAGTAATAATCTGCTTACAGCTCCCCTGGGCGTGCCGGGGGTTCAACTGTAAAAATGGGTTTTTTAGAAAAAAAAATGTGCGCCACTGACTTTGCCAATTTTGTTGCACCCCTTATGAAGCTTTTACATAAGCCACAAAAGTTACCCCTTGGTATTTTTTCGTTTGGGTTTCCCTTTTGCAGATATGGTTAATTTTATAAAAATGTGCAAAGTACCCATTCGTCGGGTAATGAAAAAAAAAATGTATAATGCCATGAAACTGTATTTTTTTAAGTTCTCTAAATTCAATAATTTTGAATGCTTTGTAGAAGTCAAAAGTTTTTTGTGTTTTCTTTAAATTTAGCATTTTTTTTGATTTTGTTTTTTGTTGATCGTTTTTGATATTAAGCTGCTCATTAATATTATTTCCTATGATATATATATATATATATATATATATATATATATATATATATATATATATATATATATATATATATATATATATATATATATATATAAAAAAAATATATATTTTTTTTAATTTATTTTTAAAATTTATTAAAAATTAAAAAATATTAATTTTCATGTTTGGGGGTTTTTCAAGATATAATGTTTCTAAAATAGAAATAAAAAAAAAGTTAAAATATGGAGACCACCTGTATAAAACACTACTTTTTTTTTTAAAACAATTTAGGGGATTATCACAGACAAAAAAAATATGTAACAATTAAGTAATTTAAAACAGTCGACAATATTTAAATTATTATTTACAAATAATTTTTTTTTTTTTTTAATCTTTAAAAAATTTAAAAAAAATGACATACCTTGAAAGCCTATTATCTGCGTCTCGCAGTAAGTAGGGGAAAGCGAAGTCGGACCAAAAAAAAAAAAACGTTTTACCATTTTAAAAAATTTTTTTAATATTTTTTTTTATTTTACTATACGGAATTTTTTTTAAGGGGAAAGCACAAAATGTATTATAAAATTGTCCTAAAATAATATTTTAAATTTTTAAAAAAAACTTTTTTAAAAAAATAAATTTTTAAAAGGGTTTAAGTATATTTGACTAAATTTATTGATTTTTTTCCTGTTTTGTCATTTACTTTTTTTTTTTTGGGTAGTTGTTGTCTTGAGTCAAGATTGTAGTATTTTTATAATATTCATTTTTCTTTAACCATTATTTAAAAATTTTCCCCCTTTTTTTTCTTGGGAATAGGTTAACCCAACAATCAAAGAAATGATCGAAATAAAAAAAAAAAAAAGAAGCTGTCAAACAAAAAAGATATTAACAATCTTAGTCAAATCTTTTTTTAAATTAATAAATCCATAAATTTTTTTACAATCAAATATTAATACACTTATCACACTGTATAAACAATATTTATAACAGGCCCTTTTTTCCTTTTGTATACAGCATATCAAAAAACAAATATAAAAATAGCAAGCCTTTATTTTTTTTGGGTTTCCCTTTTTTTTAAAAAAAAATATCCATAAAAAAAAAAATAAATCAAACGGACTTTTTTTTAAAAAATTTCCCTTTAGTTATAAAAATGAAAGAACCCCAAGGTAGGAAATCCTGTTTAAATTAATTTTATTATGTACCTGATTTTTTTTTAAGTTAGTTTTTTTTAAAATTTTGTTAATTTTAAAATTGTAATTCGTTTAATGAATTAATCTGTTAATACTGTAAAAATATTGTGTGATGTTCTGTTTTAATTATTTTTTTTTTTTTAATTCTTTTTTTTTAGATATTTTTCGCTTAAAAAACACAATAAATAATGTGGAAAGTTCCAATAAATTTTCCCCCAAATTTCCCCTTTTTAACCTATTCCCAAGAATAAAAAAAAAAAATTTTTATATATATATATATATATATATATATATATATATATATATATATATATATATATATATATATATATATATATATATATATATATATATATTATAAAAAAATTTTTTTAAAAATTTAAAAAATTAAAATTTTAAAAATTTTTTTATTTTTAAAAAAAAAAAAGGGTTTTTTGGGCTTAAAAAAAATTTTTTTAAAATTAAAAATTTTTAAAAAATTTATTTAATTTTAAAATTTAAATAAAAATTTTTTAAAAATTTTTTAATAAAAATTTTTTTTTTTTTTTTTGAATTATAAAAAAATAAAATTTATTTTTTTTGTAATTTTTTAAATTATAAATTTAATTAAAAAAGTGAATTTATTTGGGGAAAGGGGGAAATTAAAAGAAAAACCTTTTTTGGGAAATTTTTTAAAAAAATTTTTAAACCCCCCAAAGGGGGAAAAATTTAAATAAAAAGGTGTTTTTTTAATTTTTTTTTGTTCCCAAATTCCCAAAATTTTTGAAAAAAAATTTGGCCAAAAACTTTTTTTTTAAAAAAATTTTTAAATTTTTTTATGAAAATTATTTTAATATCAATTCCCCTTTAAATTAAACAACCATTTTTAAAAAAGGGGGGATAGTGAAAAAACCCTTTTTTGACATTTTTGCTTTTATTACATCCCCCAAAATATCTTCAGTTTTTTCTGTTCCCCTTTTCAGAAAAAAAAATTTTAAAAAAAATTTATTTTAAAAAAATTTTAATTTTTTTTTTGTAAAAAATTTTTTAAACACAAATAAAAAAAAAAAAGGGGTTTTTTTTTTTAAAATTTTTATTAGAGAATCCCTTTTTTTTAAATTTTTAACCCCTTTTTCCGTAACTTATTTACTTATCTTCTCAAAAAAAAAGCACATTATCTTGGGAAAAAATTTTTAAAATTTTTTTAACACCGCGATAAAATATGGTAAATGTTTTTTCCCAATTTACTTAAAAAAAAGCAAAAAAATTTTTTATCAAAAGTAGCTTTTTTCGATAAAATTTTAAAAAAAAAAAAAAAATTCAAACCTTTTCCGTGGACATACTGTATATATATATATATATATATATATATATATATATATATATATATATATATATATATATATATATATATATATATATATATATATATATATATATATATATATATATATATATATATATATATATTATTATTATATATATATATATATATATATATATATATATATTATTAAAAATTTTTTTTAAAAAATAAAGATTGTAAATGGGGGGAAAAATAAGAATTTTTTTTAAGTTTAATAATTTATTTGAAATAAATTAACTTAGTTTTTCCCTTTTTCGACGGTCATTGCGGATTATTCTGAGAGCGCTGGAGATTTTTTGGGGTTTGGGGTTTAAAAATTTTTTTTGGGGTTTCCCAGTAAAAAATTCTTCCAGCTGGGGGCCAGACTTTTCCATTCTTTTCCACATTACTATATAAAGCGCGAAGGAAGTCCGCACGGGCCAGTTTATTTTTAACTTCCAAAGCGAGTAGAACTTGACAGACAGTTACAGGTTAAAGAGTTGTCATAGTTACGTTACGTTCAATTGTTACCATAGAAATGTTTGTAACCCTTATTTCCCCAATAAAAAGGTGTAAAATCAGGATCCGTGTTTTTATACGGGGTGTCACGGAATATTTGGTGTCAGAAGCGGAACGAGGACCTACAAGAAAGCGAAAGTAATTAAGAATATTTGAATGCCTGTTGGGATCAGACAGCAAACAGCTGCTATGGAAGAATTAACTGCACTGATGAAGCAAATGATGGCCAGCCAAGAAGATCTAAAGAAAGAAATAAAGACCAGCCAAGAAGATCTAAAGAAAGAAATAAAGACCAGCCAAGAAAATCTGAAAAAAAATGAAGACCAGCCAAGAAGAACAGACAAAAGAAATAAAGACCAGCCAAGAAGATCTGAAGAAAGAAATGAAGACCAGCCCAGAGTTCATGGAAGAAGATCTAAAAAGAGAAATGAAGACCAATCAAGAGTAAATGAAGAGAAGTCAAACAGAAACAAGACAACAGATCGAGAAAATTTAAAAAGACATCAAAAGAGCCAAGAAGAAATGAAACAAGAGCTTAAAGAAAAGATGGGAAAAATTCGAAAACACCTAAAAGGAGAATTTTAACAAAGTCAAAATGAGCTAAGAAAATAAATGCTATTTGAATTTAAACTTACTAAGAAAGATGTTAAAGAAGAGATGCATGAAATAAAAACAATCGGTTGAAGACAAAGTTTATCAAATCCAAGGTCAAATGCAACAAAACATTAGCTATTTAGCTAGTACAGGTGTTGTTTCAAAATGTGGTACCACCGTTACTGTTATGAAACCACAATTGACAATTTAAGGCTGCCGCCAATGGAAATAATTGGAGTTCACCAGAGAAGGCACGAGCTCTAGTACTAGCTCTTCGAGGAGAAGCTATGGACGTTTTAAGAAAAATGTCCGAGGAGAAGCAATATGACTACGAAACCATTGTTAAGTTCCTGGAAATGAGGTACGGTAAAGCCCACTTACAGGAAATTTATAAATCACAGCTCCAAGGACAAAGACAAAGATACAATGAAAACCTTCAGGAGTATGAAGCAGATATTGTACGGCTTATAAATCTGACATATCTGGCATAGCCAGAAAATTAAACAGGAATTAGCAGTAGGTAGTTTCATTGAAGGCTTACGTAATCCAGATATGAACCAGGCGTTAAGAATAGCCAGACTTAAGATAATATCTGAGGCTCTTGCCTATGCAATTCAGTTTGAAACAGCTAAACAAACATCCAGGGGTCAGACAAGAGTTCTAAGGATGAACTTTGTTCCAAAAGATGGAAATTTAAATAATGATTTTGCAAGAGTGATGAAGGAGTTGCAAGAGATATTCCTTAAAAAACAAACAGAAAGTGACAGCATTATAACATTTAGACGAACTAATAACATCTGCTGCTGGAAGTGTGGTAAAGAGGGGCATGTCCAAAGAAATTGTACCAGATTTCATGCCCCTGCTAGATGCTACAAAGCCCCATCAACAACAATAATAAGTGTATCCCGGCTGCAAAACAACGGCTCCAGCTTAGTAGTACCTGGAAATATATGCGGTAGGGAATGTGAAATGGTACTTGATACTGGTTCCACACATACTATTGTAAAGCCAAACATCGTAGCCCATTGCAAAATTTTTCGTTTAAAGAAAAATTATATTTTGAAAACTGCCAATGGAGAAGTTGTACCAATTATAGGCATACATGAAGCAAGAATAACCTTGGGGACAACAACCTTTACACACGTTGTGTTTGTTGCTGACTAATGGACGAAGTTATCCTTCGACTTGGCATTATGGAACATCAGAAATATGAAGATTGTAATGAGACTCCCACGGAAAACGAAGCATCAATTCGAGAAATTGTACTTACAGAAGATGTCATACTACCCCCAAATTCGGAAGCCATTATCCAAGCAAGGTGTGAAGACTCAGAAGGAGGTGAAATCCTATTAGTCGAACCAATTGAAAATAGTCCACGATACGCTAATGAAATTCTACCCGCAGGAACTCTGACGCAAAATAAAAGAAATACGGTCTTTGTCAGAATGATAAACCTAAAGGATTACTTTCAACAAGTCAAAGTAAAGACGTTTTGTCTGAAAACAAAATAAAAATAAGGCAATTTTTTTCACTTTTTACATTTTTTTCTTGATTAATAAATGTATGCATTCAAAATCTAAAATCCCATTTACACATTGTTTGTAAATAAAAGACGGGAAAGCATTAAAGCTAACATGGGTGCACGCACTGTAACAGACGCCTGTATATACATGAAAGCCGCGTGGCGGCGCGCCCGCTGCGCGGACTGAATAAAATAATAAATAACGCAATTATTTAGAAAAAGTTTTAAGGCAGTTTTTTGGCGTGCACTTATTAAAGTACTTGATATATAATTGACGGAAAGTTTCGAATGTGATCTTTGGTTTGATACAATTGCTAACCTTAAAAAATTTGAACACGAAGAGAAATTAATTATCAAAAAATGTCGAGTTTTGATTGGAGTGAGAGTTTACTAATTCCCGATCGACCCGAGCATTTTGAAAAACTCCGGAAATCCAAAAACACCGCTCTAATAAAAACAATAGTTGAAAAAACGCATTTTTGGTCTCTTGAAGGCCATTTTCAGGCCCTTGCGAACATTTTTCTGTCTACAATATTTTCAGGTCAATGTACGCATTAATACCTGGAAATTAAAAAAAAAATGTGATGGCCCAACCTGATCTTCAGGTTTGGGGTTCTTCCGGCCTTCATTTACTGGACTACTGGCTTATTGATACGAGCTACAGGTGTGGTGTTAATTGGGGTCATTGATAGAACATTATCAACAAAATATTTAAATATTGACAACAAAACTATTACTACCCATTGCAAAAAAAGATTTTAGTGTTAACTTAAAACTAACATTTTAAAATAAAAAGATTATTAAATAAAATCAATCGACTATAAACAAGTGACTAAAATTTATGAAATAATAATTTTTTTATATACACTAAATTAACCAGCAAAAACGAAATTAAAAGTACTAGCAAAACAAATTAAAGGTCTATCTACAATTTTTTTGAGGTCACACTTAAAAAAAATACCTACCGAATAAGTATCGAATAAGTATAAAGAAGGAACACAAAGGTTGTTAAGTACAATGGCGTATTCAGAAAGGGGCAAATGAGGCGATCGCCCCCCCCCGTCAGCAAAAAAAAGAGGGAAAAAAAAAAAAAACGAGTTGAAAATGGAAGAACGTAACTGTTGTTATGGTACCTAGTTAGTTATTAATTAAAAACTTTTTATGTTGCCTATTGCATTTGGTAAGGCATTGGTTATTTGTAAAAAATAATGTGGTCCTTATAATACGTAGGCTTACCGTAATTTGCAATTTACAAGTGGAGCCAGACGGGTGGCTATCCTGGAGGGAATCCCCGGACCCCCAGACGTCTTCTACGTTGAGGCGTATTCCAATACAGATTTATTCTTGTTTCGTACACTCGCCTTTCGTACACTTCAGAAATTTACCTGGAATATTCTTGATTTGTACACTGAATTATTGAATTAATTTTATGCTTGTCGTTTCGTACACCGACCATTGTGATGAACCAAAAAACCAGTCAAATAAATTAGTCTAGTCAAGAATTGTGTTTCCTGCGAAAAATAGTTAAAGGGCTTCAAAAAATATGAGTGATAGCTCATTCGACGCGGAATCCAAATCTCAGAAAGGCGTTTTGAGAATTTTTTCGCCAATAAAAATTGCAATTGTTATTAACAAAAAACAAAATTAAAAAAAAGTCATTTCGATTTTTGATGATAACTCAAAAACCATAAGAGATAGCTTAAATTGCAAAAAGATCCTTGAAGAGGAGAAAATTTCCAATAAAACAGTCCAAACTCCCGGAGTTTTATCCCCATTATTTAAAATTTTAATTTAATGCTAAAAATGGGCTTCCGTGCGACATTTTTGGTTGCGCGCTCGGCGTCAAAACCGAGTACGTAACACTAAATATTTTTTTAAGGGTATTAAATATTAATTGAAAAATTTTAAAAAATTATGGTTTATTCTAAACACTTCAAAGAATTCATTACTGTTAAAAATTTAACTTAAAGTTAGTTTTTCAACAAGTTAAACAATTGTCATTTAACAAAACTGTTTCGAAATTTCGTCCTCATTGTACATTAAAAAAAATGCTTAAATAATTATCGGTTAAATTTTTCGCTTCGTAAAGTTCTTCTTATATACATACATACTTAACAAGATAACGCCATAAAAGTATTTAAAAAATGTAATCCTTTGTTTATAATTTTAGAATTTTGACAAAAAATAAAAAATTAGAATAATATTGTCAAAGTTATAAAGTTATTATGAACAAAGTGTTTAATTTTTTTTAAATTTTTTGGCGTGATCTTGTTAGGTATGTATATAAGAAGAGCTTTACGACACGAAAAATGTTTACGTCAATTATTTAAGCATTTTTTTAATGTACAATAAAGACGAAAGTTCAAAACAATTTTGTTAACTAACAGTTGTCTAGCTTATTGAAAAATTTACTTTAAATTAAATTTTTAACGGGAATAAATTCTTAAAAGTGTTGTAAATAAACCATAATTTTTAAAATTCGTTCAATAAATTTTTAATACCTTAAAATAAATTATTAAGTGTGACGTACTCTGTTTTGACGCCGAACGCGCAACTAAAAAAGTCACACGCAGGCCCATTTTTAACGTTAAATTAAAATTATAAATAATGGAGACAGAACTCCGGGAGATGGGATTTTTTTATTGAATATTTCCTTCTCTTTAGGGATCTTTTATGCAATTTTCGCTTTTTTATGGTTTTTGAGTTATAATTAAAAATTTAAATGTCTTTTTTTATTTCGTTTTTTGTTAATAACAATTGCAATTTTTATTGGCAGAAAAAATCCTCAAAACGCCTTTCTCAGATTTGAATTTCACGTCGAATGAGCTATCGCTCGTATTTTTCAAAGCCTTCTAACTATTTTTCGCAGAAAACACACTTCTCGAGTAGACTAATTTATTTGACTTCTTATTTGGGTCGTCACAATGGTCAGTGTACAAAACAAGAAGCATAAAATTGATTAAATAATTCAGTGTACGAAACGAGAATATTTTAGGTCAATTCTTTAAGTATACCAAACAAGAAAACCCCCCTCCAATACAAATACCCCTCAAACCCCCCCGGTTATTCTGCCTAAGACCGCACCCCCGGTAAGAATTTTCTGAATCCGCCCTTGGTTAAGTAACATGTCTTCTCTACTTCATTTTGTAGAAGATATTTCGTTCACACTTTGAATAAGTTTTATATTCGAAGGATTTGTTGGCACTGACCTCAAAAAAAATTGCAGGCCCCTAATTTGTTTCGTATCTACTTTTACTTTCGTTTTTGCCTTGTGATTAAGTGTATGTATAAAAAATATTATTTCATAACTTTTTTAAGTCGATTTATTTTTTTTAATTACATTTTTATTAATAAACCATTATAATTCATAAAAAACTGCCTTCACCTTTGTTATATTATGCACAACAAATACGATAACTGTTAGCTAGAACTAATGAAATAGCTCTTGCAAATTTACAGAAGGTGAAAAGCAATTTAATGCCTGATATGTTCTTTTTAAATAAAAATTCTGCTGCAGCATATGATTTTGTTTTATCTTTGTATTTTTTTATAAGAAATAAAAGATATTCATCTAAGGTCTTTTAAATAATTAACCTCTTTATATATTTTACTATAGTACTCGTAGTTGATATTGAATTTTGGGTGGTTTTTCTTCATAAGTATATTATTTGAATTTAGGCAAGTATTCTTTGGGGTACAAGCCACTTGTTTTGTCGAAAATTAAAAAGTATGTTTGGTAAAAAAAATAATTACAACATGTTTTAAACCATTACCGCTTTTCTGTTTTTTAGGAGCGGATCTGGCGCCGATTAAACGTCTAACTCGCTCAAACTTTTACGTAAAATGCATAAATACCAAAAATAACCTCTCTGCAAACTTCTTTTCTTTTATTGCTGACCAAAACAATAAAGGAAACAGTATTTTCTCTAGTCTACACGTTCTTTGCGTGAGCGTTTACGGTCAATCTTTTTGTAAGTTATTGAACCCCGCCAGTGCAGCTTGATCATTATTAAAAGAACATTAAAAATATTTTTCGCTCTCTATTTTAAGTAGTTTTCGTAAAGGTATCATTTTATTTTTGTAACTAGCTTTTCGACCGCATGAACCACACGAATTTGGGTGAACATTTTTTATTGTATTGTATTTTATTTTATTTATGTTTTTTATATAAATAGCGTTTGTAAATAAGTAAGTACATGATATATTTTTATAAACAACTCTTTAAACTACTAACACTTGAATAATGTATTGTCGTAAAAAATTGACAAATAAAGGAGTGGGTACATTTTCATTTTTCTAAGTCCAGAGAAGAGAATTTCTCATACAAACTTTTACTCATTTTTAAACTCCTTAGGGAATTAAGTTTTAAAAGTACTAGCAAGTTCTATTTTTCTGGGTACTCCCATATTTATAATATCAAAAACCCCCAAGGAATGTAATTTCAGAAATGTTAAAACAGATATTTTTTAATTATAATCAATAGCCTACATACCGGTTTTTATACTTCAAAAATGACGAAGATTTACGTTAAGTCTCACGCCCCTGTTTTCTAAAATCCTTTTTAGCTGACGTCTCCTAATCATAATCTATTTTCGTGCCAAATTTCATCTTTATGGGTACTTTTCAAGATTTCGTAATTAGTCAGTGAATAAGATTTTCTATTTATATATACGAAAT
>JAHBCN010004038.1:27500-68145 GCA_019359885.1 Listronotus oregonensis
ATTAATTCGTAGTAAGTCATGGCCAGAAATACCATTACAGTATTAAACATTAACAGTATTTTTTAAAATTTTTACTTCACCTTTAAGCACACACTCAATAAGTTAAGCTCATATTGATGAATAAATTTTATTGCAGATTTTATACTACTTGTATGTAGAACACAAGTAGGTTTTAAAACAAATGCAACTAATTATTGTGGGGTGTGATATTTTAGGTCAATTTTTTTCACCTATAAAAACAGCTTTGCACACTTACAGTACATGAGGAATCTCATTTTTAAATTTTTTTCCTTTTAAGTGTGAAGAAACATACAAAAATTATTAATTATTGGGAATTATAGTTAGCAAATTTATTATAAAGCAAAAAGTTAGATTTGTAATTCAATTTTAAGAAATTTCCTGAAGAATAAGTTTTTTCAGTGTTTATGTTTATATTTATTTTAAATCGATTTTTTGTGCTGACATATTTTATATTGACCAAGAATTAAATTTTAAACAACTTTTTTAAATACGTTTTAAAGATGACATGCCATCTAACTTCAGTTTTTAATATTTTAATTTTTACATATATACCCAACCGGCGGCAATATCGATTTTAAAATTACTGGATAAACAGAGGCGATTGCCAAAAAACTTTTTTAATACTTTTAAAAATATGTTTTTTCATTTGGTCCAACTTTTTGGCGGGCACTTTATAAGGTACGTTTAAAAAATTATCTACACCCGTTGATAAGGCCAGAAAGTACCTATCATCTTCTATTACTACTGTTTGTAATTCTTAACACTTGTCGTCAATTTTATTTTGACAAACTAAATACATTTGAGTAACAACCTGTTTAACAACACTGTAACCCTTTAAAATGGCTAAAAATTACCCTGTTTTTAAACCACAAAATTTACGTTAATTAAAAATTAAAATTTTTGAATTTTAAAAATTAAAAAAAAGCTTATATGGATCAAAAAATTAGGTTCGAAAGGACCAAATAATGTAAGCAATTTTATAGGATTGCAGTCTTGTCAATAAGTAACTTTGGTTTTTCTAAACCTTGCGCTAACTCTAGCGCAATCAGCATTTTTGTACAAATTGTCTGCCGCCGTGAAAATATCGTATCATCGTCGGCTCACCAGACCAAAACACGTTACGACCTCCGGCGGCGGCAGGTGTAAAACCCGAATGAATATATTTATTTGTTATTTTTTTACTACTATACAAAAGTGTTAATTTAAAGAAATATGTAATAAAGTAAACATTTAAATGATCTTAAGCTATCTATTTATTTCTTTAAGAAGTAATGCACCAAAAAAGAAAAAATCTAATGAAGTATACTTAATATCTTGCATTAACTGACCTAAAAAATTTTATTGGTATGACAACTTGGATAATGTATAGGGTGGTGCGATTTCGACTGTTTTAACAGGAAACTCGTACTTCCTGACCAGAAAGAAAAAAATTGACATAGGTGTCTTGGGCTCGATTTTCGAAATTAGATGAATGGTGAAAACCGCATCCCGAAATCTCTATCGGTATTTGAGATATAGGGCGTTTTTTATTTTTTGGCCATTTTGAAAAAAATTCGTAAATCCGTCATTTTTGAAAACTTCCCAAAACGGTGTAAACATTCTTAAGGCACTTTTTTGAGTGGAATCATTGGACTATTCAGATTTTTTAAATTATTTCTAGTTTCGTTGAAAATATATAAAGCTTAGTTTTTTTAAATATAAATCATAGCTGGCCATGATCTCAAAAAATTGCTTATTTTTTGCTCTTTCCAATGATATATTATTATTCATACTTATCTTTGAAATTGAGCGAGATATTTCAGTTTTTTTAATTTTGGCTATAGTAGGCCATGGAAAAAAATCGGCACTTGTCAAAGTCAGGTAAATAGCATACCAGTTGTTTCATTTTTGCTAAAGTAGGCCATGCAAACATGTCAACTATCAAACACAGACTAAAAAATAATGCAATTAAATTACAAACTTTATATTTATGAACATATTATAATACAAAAATTGGCCTAAAAAATTAAACGAGTTTAAATGAAAACCAGAACCTATGGAAAAACTTAATTTAAAGTAGATGTTCAAAGTTGGCCCCTTCTTCCCTAATACATAATAAACACCTTTTATTTACTGCATTACAAGCGTTTATTAGTTCAACAGGTCCAATCGCACCAAAAGCTTGCCTAGTCGCTACTTGCAACTTTTCCCGTGTTTCGATAGTTCTTCCTTTAAAAACTATATCCTTCAATCTTCCCCATAAAAAAAAATCTAATGGTGTTAAAACGCAACGCAGGACCTAGCAGGCCATAGTATAGATCCTCTAGTACCAATCCATTTATCTTGAAATTCTTGATTCAAAAAATCAGTTGTAATTCGTGCGTTATGCGGAGGGCAACCATCTTGCTGATAATGGATATTTCGAGCCTGCGCTAATGGCAAATCTTCCAAAAATGGTGCAGCATATGTTTGTAAAATATTCACATAATCTTGTGCGGTTAAACTTTCATTAAAAAAATGGGAACCCAAAAATCGACCACCAAAAATCCCAACCCAAATATTGAAACCTTGCCGTCCTTGTCTGTTTACGGGCACTATAACATGTGGGTTTTCTGTAGCCCAATAATATGAATTATACCCGTTATATATCCCTGAAGTATCTATTCGGCTTTCATCTGTCCAGATAACGTTCATATGGAAGTTATTGTTCAATTTGCACTGATTCACATACCACTCACAAAATGTAACCCTTTCTTGGAAATCCCCATTCTGAAGATGATGAACTTTTCTTACTCTGTACGGTTTAAATTTGTGCTTTTTTTTAAAACTTTAGTTTTCTTAACACCTGTTACCTCAGCTACCGATCGATGAGACGTGTTAGGATGGTCTAAAATTTCACCTAATATATTTAGTTCCTGAATTTCACTTTCATCATCAACTGCATACGTTCTTGGCCTCGGCTTCTTGAAACTTCCGTAATTTGTTAAATTTGATTTCAGAACTTGAAAGAGTCTTTTATCTGGATGACGACGTTCAGGAAATCTATTCAAAAATAATTCACTTGCGGCCTCGGAATTTTCACCAGACAGGAAATAGCACTTTAACATGTCAACTTTCTCGTAATTATCATACATTTTTGCAATCCTCTCAAATAAAACAGAGTTCCAATCAGTTACTGATAGAAATGATAAATTATTTACCTGACTTTGACAAATGCCGATTTTTTTCCATGGCCTACTATAGCAAAAATTAAAAAACTGAAATATCTCGCTCAATTTCAAAGATAAGTATGAATAATAATATATCATTGGAAAGAGCAAAAAATAAGCAATTTTTGGAGATCGTGGCCAACTATGATTTATATTTAAAAAAACTAAGCTTTATATATTTTCAACGAAACTAGAAATAATTTTTAAAAATCTGAGTAGTCCAATGGATTCCACTCAAAAAAGTGCCTTAAGAATGTTTACACCGTTTTGGGAAGTTTTCAAAAATGACGGACCTACGATTTTTTTTCAAAATGGCCAAAAAATGAAAAACGCCCTATATCTCGGATACCGATAGAGATTTCGGGATGCGGTTTTCACCATTCATCTAATTTCGAAAAGAGCCCAAGACACCTTTGTCAATTTTTTTCTATTTGGCCAGGAAATACGAGTTTCCTATTAAAACAGTCGAAATCGCACCACCCTGTATAAGTAAGCTGAAATTAGCTAAACCAGAAACTGGGGGAGTAAAATTACACCCACTACCCCCTTCTCCACTGCGAAGATCTGCAGTTGGAAGAAGCTAAGGAGTCTGGAGGACCTTTTGATCTAGGACGTCGTCACGTCGTCAAAGCCACATTTCCAATTCTTTTCAAGGAAATCGTGGAATCAGCGGTCACAACAGAAAGGGAAAATTACTCTGTAGAGCTTTCTGAGCAACGACTAGTAATTCCACATAGTAGTGCCTAACCTTCCCAGGTCGGTACGTGGCCATTATGGAGTTATTCCAGTTCCCGTCATCACTACCCGGGAGGTACTCCTTTCGGAGGCATACCCCGTATGTCTACCGATAAGTGGTGGGAGCATCATCAGCTCACCTTACCGAGTGCTCTGTTGCAATTTCATTGACTATTCCGAAGACCGTATACAAGCGTTTCCTCCTCTTGGACTTATTCGGAGCGCCTTGTCGGCCATCGCTATCCGTGACATGGGTTAAACGTCTTATGCATTTAAGACCCCCAGTCAAGGATGGGTCCTAAATAACCCTAAAGACACAAAAAACGCCTTAACTGCTCTGCACAATCATGAAAAAAATAAAAACATAAATTTAACTTTAAAGATACTACAATCTTTACTCAAGATATACATTAACAATTAAGGAAATGATACATATTAAAAAAGAAAACGAAATGCAGTTAATTACAAACAGGACAATAATAACTTTAGTCAAATATACCAGTAAACAGTCAAGCAGTTGTGTTGGCCCAATAGAACCCTTGACCTCAACTTCCAATGGAAACATGGACAATTTGACAATATCCAGTTTATCCAAAACTTTTTATTTAATAATATGTTAATTTAAATATCAGTAATAACGATAAAAAATAATTACATATTTTAGAACAAGAGGGTGAGTTATAAACCATAGACCACTAGGTGGTTATGGTTTATTACACACTTGTGTGTTATTTGATGTTTACCTGCCTAAATTGGCACAAATAGTGACTCATAACTAGCAGGTGTTGGATACAGAAATATATGCAAATTAGCTTTTTTGTATATTTGTATCAAAAATGAAAATATTAGAATTTTAATAAAAAATCTTACCCAAGTATAATGCTTTTATCGTGCTACAAAAGTAAATTTAAAAAATAGATACTAAATATTGTTCAAATTTAATTTTGATGCTGATTTAGCAACAATTTTCATTATTAGTTAAAGTATCTTTACTTCAATAAATCACTATTTTAAACCATAAAAAAATAGTTTACAATTTTATCCACACCTTGTAAAATAATCAAATAAGCAAGCTAACAAAATTTATTTTGGTCTTATTATTTTTGCAGCCACTGTCGGAGCAATTTCAGACGGAATGCAGTTTGGATGGTCGGCTCCGTTTCTCCCGATATTGCAAGCAGACGATAGCCCAATTAAAATAACAGAGTCCGACATCGACTGGCTGGAGTCAGTATACATGATTGGAGGACTGGCAGGGTTGCCAATCACTATCTATATGGTGGATAAAATCGGCAGACAGAAAACGGTGCTGTTCGCGTCATCGTCGAGTTTTACGGCTTGGGTAACGAGTTCGATTTTCTACTAAATTTACAAAAAGCTCGCCAAATAACCCTGTTTTATATTTCCTTCAGTTTTATACAGAATAGTTATTCCTACAAAATACTTATGTGTTATCTAAAACATATATTTGATATTTTAAATAATAAAATTTAGAGACGTGACATTTTATTTAAAAATGAACTTCCTATGGTAACTATGATCGATAATAGGTAAAATAAATTGAGCAAGGAATGGTAACACTGACCTTAACGCAGTTACATGATAACGATTTGAATAACATTTTTGCGAGCAAAAGTAATATCAAAAATATTTATTGCAAACACATATTTGTGCGATTAAATTGGCTATTAAAAATGAGAGTAAAAAAATTTAGAACATGTCATAATTATCGTAAACAGGGGTATTTTAGTTCATGTTTTTTTTTTGCTCTTTTAACTAGTACCATAAATGTTGTGAAAGATGGGAAAGAGGTGTCTTGGCTTTTAAATGGGAAGAGCAAATACTCTTATTTTTTGTATGTGGTCAAAAACTATACCCATAAACGCACAAAAAGAGTTATTTAATAATTATCATAATAAATACTTCTTTGCACTCTTGGCTTTTTTTAAAGCCATTTTGATCAAAGGCTTCTTTTTTTACTCTTTTTTTTTCTAATTTACTTTCTTTCTTACAATTAGCAAAAGAAGTGATGTAGCGAATTTCGTCATTTATTTGGGTTATTTTATAAATATTGTTATTTAATAGAAAGAAATCTACACAAAAATACTTTTACCTTTTAACAAAAACAATAACAAAAAAATATGTCAATTACAGGATAAACAGTGCAACAATATTTTTTGGTGCAAATGACCAGTTCTTAGAAATTACTTGGCAAACAGCATTCGTGTGTAATAAAGTACTAAAGGATATGGCACTATTACAGAGCTGTCAAAACTTGATGTACTTCAAGTAAAATTTTACTTGAAGACTTTTTTGTACTTCAAGTATTTTACTTCAAGTACTTTTTATTAGGAGGTACTTGTACTTGTACTTGATTAGTTTTTATGAAGATAATTGGATTTTTACTTGACCAAGTAAATTACTTGAAGTATTTATTTAAGTACTTGAAGTATTACGATGTACTTTAAGTAAAAAAAAAGTACTTCAAGTAAAAAAAAGTACTTTAAGTAAAGAAAGTACTTCAAGTAAATAAAAAGTACTTGAAGTAAAAGCAATACTTCAAGTAAATAAAAAGTACTTGTCAAGTACTTTTATGTACTTCAAGTACTTTGTTTTACTTCAAGTACTTTATTTTACTTCAAGTACTTTGGTTTACTTCAAGTACTTGGATTTACTTCAAGTAAAATACTTGGGTGGTATTTCAAGTACTTTTTCAATTTACTTGAACACGCAAGTACATTTTAATGAATACTTGGTACTTGTACTTGAAGTAATTTTTAAAAAATCAAAAACTTGGTACTTGTACTTGAAGTACTATTTAAGAGTACTTTGACAGCTCTGCACTATTATAATGTAAATTGGCCTAATGTTCTTATTTTGATATATTATAGCTTAGTCCAAAATATTGTTTCCAGTGCCAAAACTTTCTAATTCTACTGAATGTATTTAAAATGTGGGTCTAAGGTGGGCCCTGTTCAGAGCCGGATTCGACTTTTTGCCGCCCATAGGATAATATATTTTTGCCGCCCTAATATGTCAATATTTTTGGGATATCAAAACGAAAAATTTAGCAATAAAAGAATGTAAACTTCACTAGTAATAAACAAATTAAACAAAAGTAAATCATACAGAAAATTGAATAACGATTGTTTAAAACAAACAAATATACAATATTTTTTACACAACTGAAACAAGTCCCTTGAGTTTCTTGGTAAATCCCAGATTGTTGCTCTTGACTTATCCACAGCTTTCGATCAGGTCTGGCATGAAGGGCTTCTTAACAAACTTCCTTTTAACGGTCTTAAGCTTTGTTCTTGGCTCTCCAGTTTCCTTTGTAATCGACGAATATAATTTACTGTCGATGGTCATTCTTCCAGCTTCTACCAGGTTAATGCTGGGGTGCCCCAAGGCTCAGTACTGGCACTCACTCTGTTTCTTCTACATAACGATCTTCTCTGTTACACAATCAATCCCATTCATAGTTTTTCTGACCATAGTACCTTCTACTCTAACATTCGATTTCTTAAACCAGTCAATAAGCCTGATTTGGAAACCAAGCGTAGGTCAATGCGGATGTCTCTCTGACAAGACCTCAAACTTATATTGGAATGGGGCGCAAAAAATCTTGTTCAGTTTAATGCTTTAAAAACACAGTCATATCATCGGCCAAGTTCTGCAAAACAAAGAGTCGTTTAATCTTGTCGGCGTTACTTTTCAGAATAACCTCGACTGACACAAACACATTACATCCATAACCTCGGCAGCTTCAAGAAAGCTTGGACTTCTCTTTCGAGCCAGAAAGTATTTCTCTTCTTCTTATCTGTATACTCTGTATGTATCCCAAATCAGACCCTCTTTAGAAAATTGTTCTGATGTCTGGGTAATGGCGTCTCCTACAACACTTAGCATTCTGGACTCAATTTAAAGAAGAGCCGTTCGTCTTATTACTGATCCCACACTTACAGAAAGGCTTCCTCCTCTTGCCAACCGTCGAGCTGTAGGTGATCTGTCGCTCTTCTATAGCTCCCAACAGAGCAACACGTAGTGCAACTTTTATACATCCTTTTACAGTTCAACTAGAGAAGTAACGAACTTTCCGCTTTCTTCGTTTCTTCATCCCTAGAGTGTCAAGACTATGGAATCTGCTGCCCGCACCCACAGAAGTTTTTCCTTCTCCTCCCAGTCTCCAAATATTTAAGTCCCATGTGAACGAACTTCCTCTCACAACTCTTAAGACACCCATGGCACGTTAGTACTAAGGCATCAGCCTTCGTGGACTGTTCAAAGATATTTTTTTAAATAAAAACAAAACATAAATTAAAATGGTAAAACAAACTTTTTTTTTAAACTGTGTTTAATTTAATTATAGGCAAAACCCTATAGTAACATTTTTCTTTGAACTTTTTTTCTGCAAAATAAATAATTATATCATTTAAATTTACAATTACATTTTTTTCAAACTTAATCGTAAATTTGCGGCCCCTAATATTTGCCGCCCCAGGCTTTAGCCTACTCAGCCTTTGCGTAAATCCACCCCTGGCCATGTGAACTATTTACCCATTTTTTGAAATTATTGTCTATGGTTAGCTATGATAGTTGGTAACAACTATTTGGATAATACGAAAAATAATAGAATAGTAGCAGACAAGCAAAAAATTACCTAGGTATTAAGACCAATACAAGACCAAAAATTATGAATTTTTACCATTATTTCTGTTTAGATAGTAGTTTATTGGCATTAAATAAATATAAAAATATTTAAAATTTAAGTCCACTAAGTTTTTACACTCAATATAAATCATTTATAAGGTAAATAATATCTATTTACATAGTAAAGAAATCAATTAAATGTCAAGAAATAAAGGACAATTGACTCAGTAACATAAAAATCACTCTTCTATTTCTGGGTTAATAGATAGTTCTTTTTAAGCGGTGGTTCAATGGCTTTAAACAAGGAAAAAAAGCAGACTAAGTCCTTGTTACAGAGTGCACCTAAAGGGAAGGGTTTGCTTTTTCTCCCAAAAATTTAAATGTTTGTGTTAAAATGCAATTACTTTAGGTAAAATATTTTTACTAGTAAAACCGCAAAGGTTAAATTATTTCCTACAATTTATTCTAGCTTACAAATTTTCTAAAAACATTTATGAGCGAGAAAACATTTCCGGATTTAATTTAACTTCGGGTGGTATTTGGTAAAAAAATTTTAAATCAAATTTTGTTTATAGTTTAATAATGAGTAATAGCTATTACATGCGAGTAGAATACTATACTTTTTCTACGACTTATCTTTTATACAGTGACATAGCTGTTTAAATTACCTTTTCAATGATTTATCATAGCTGCATTTTAATTAAATTTTTCGGAACTTCCTATTAAGAGTACATGAGAGAAAGGAAGAAATCTACCTGCCCAAGTACTTTTTAATTTGTTATACAATTTTACCTTAATTACCAACCTCGTGATGGAGTTACTAAGGTATGAATATTTTTAAAAATTTCTTTATCGGTGATTTTTTATTTACCCGCCGAACTTTGCATAATAAAATTTTATTCAAACTTATTTATTAGAACACAGTACGGTCAATTACACAAAATTATAAATTACTAACGTTTTCTTTGAAAATATTTATGGTGATATTGGAACAATTTGTGAAATTTAAAGTTGGAGTGGTATTAATGTCTAAATTAAAGTTTTCGTTATTTGTATTTTTATGCATATTTACAGTCAATGACGTACTCGCATCTCGTTAACTGTTTTAAAATTTGTATTTGCATGTGTCTATTTTGTTTCGTAGCGATTGGTCCGACGCACGAATGCTCTACCCGCAGTATTCCCCTCTACTTGTTGGACTTAAAGAAAGGGAATGCGTTTTCTGTCGGTCTTTATTTTGCTCATGCCTTTGCCTATTAAATTGACAACTCCTTTTATCGCTCTGAAAATCTTTGCATGCAAGAAACTGGTTTGACAGACGTGTATACATAACTTGGAAAAGTTAAAATGTCGATAGATTTGGTAGAAAAGTTAGGGTATAGACCAGGGGTCTCCAAACTACGGCCCGAGGGCCACATCCGGCCCGCGGACAGATTTTGTCCAGCCCGCGGAGAGCTAGCATACTTGAAAACTCCTTTTAGAGGACAAATAATTTTTATAGCAAATTAAATTTAGTTTACTGAAGTATTCTAATTTTATGTTGAATAATTATTAATATGACATCTACATTGATATGGTCATGGGCTAACTCCGCTAACTCATAACATTCTTGTAGGCTTATTGTTATTGTTTTTGTGATGAGTTGGATAAAGAAACACAGAATTGTAATGAGTAAAGACATGTATAATATGCAGAAAATTTAGCTTCAGTATATAATAACTAACAAATTATTGAAATGAATCCAACTAACATTTTATACATTTTAAATAATCACATAACTTATAACAAACATAATGACATATGAAATACTAATGAGATTTATGTAATTGAGATTTTCCACTGACAATAGTTTGTAGTTGTGGACTAATTTTACTTGTACCAATTATTAAAAGAGATTTAAGATGCTCATCAGTTAATTTCGATCTGTAACATTTTTTGTGTACTTCATTTTGGAGAAGGTTTTCTCACACAAATAAGTAGTACCAAAAACAGAAAACAGACCACGAGCAAATTTATGCAAATTATCAAATTGTGTCAGTGGAAGACTCTTATAAAATTCCAACAAAGATGAGTTTTGATATTTGTTCTTAATTATATCACTGCATTGTAGATCAATCATTTCCATTTGAAGTTCCGGGGCTAGGGTTTCAATGTCAGTATCAAAAGGATTCTGAAAAATCTTAATTTGATTCGCAATGGCATCAAAGTCCGAGAAACGAGTATCAAAATTTATCTTCAAAGCACTCAAAGTTTCGATTGCAAAATCGATAGGAAACTCAGTCTCAGTAGTGTGGCTGAATATTTCACATGTTTTAAAATGTGAAAAACATTTACTTCGTAGTTGTGATTGAAACAGTCTCAATTTCTTCCGGAATGATTTGATATTAGTGTATAAATCAGGAAGATGCTGGTTTTCTCCTTGCAATCCCAAATTCAGTTCGTTCACATGTTTTGTCAAATCAACATATAATGCTAACTTCCACAGCCATGCGTTGTTTTGTAATTCAGTAAGAGGGCGATGCTTTTCATTCACAAAAATTTCGATCACTGCTCGAAGTTCAAAAAAGCGCTGAAGGACTTTCCCACAACTAAGCCAGCGTACGGCAGTATGATAAGGTAAGTCAGTTTCTCCAATCTCTTCAATAAATTGTCGGAATTGTCGGTGATTCAGCCCAAAAGATCTGATAAAATTAACAGTTGATATGACTGGTTTCAGAACGTCAGACATATCCAAACATTTTCCGCACAAAGACTGTTGATGAATGATACAATGTAAGACTAATGGTTTTGAACCACCGTCATTTTCTACAGCCTTTGACACAAGAGCGACCATTCCTTTATCTTTCCCACTCATGTTTTTGCCTCCATCAGTTGTAATACATTTCAAGTTTTTCCATCGAAGGTTCTTTTGATTAATGGCCATTTCAACTCCTTTAAAAATATCTGTACCAGTAGTTGTGCCATGAATACTATACATATCAAGAAGTTCTTCGTGCACTTCATAGCTTTTATCTACTCCTCGAATATAAATCAACACCTGAGCAGTATCTGACACATCCGTTGACTCATCCAAGGCCAAAGAAAACCACTCAAAATGTCCATTTTTGTCAAACAGTTGAGAGGATATATTTTCAGCTATGTTTTCTACCCTTCGAGCCACAGTGTTTGCTGACATACTGACAGTTTTTAATAAATTTACCTTTTCAGGGCACATTTCTTCGGCTACTGCAATTATGCATTCTTTGATCATTTCTCCATCGGTGAATGGTTTTCCACGTTTTGCAATTTCAAGAGCCACACGAAAGCTGGCACGAGTTGCAGCCTCTTGTTCAGTTTTGTAAATGAAGATTGCTGCGATTTCAATCCGCGCTGCATAGCTTCAAATTTTTCTGTCCGCAAACTCCCTGTATATTTTGAGTAATTTTGAAAATGTTTTGTTTCATAATGACGTTTAATGTTATATTCTTTGAGAACGGCTATGCTTTCATTGCAAATCAAACATAGCGCCTTGTTACTGGACTCAATTACGAAATACTGAATGTTCCACTGATCTTTGAATTTTCTGCATTCACTATCAATTTTTCGCTTCTCTTCCATACTACTAATTCACATACAAAAGCAACAATTCAAATCAAAATACTGTTATAAAGATGTCTTAAACTTAAACACGCACAAACACGTTTTAAGGAGGTATGCAATATTTTATTTAACAACAGTGTCATAGGAACTGACTTGTGGTTGCGCCACTAGCCTTCTTATATATTCCAATTACTGCCATCTAGAAGTGAGTGGAAGACACCAGAACTTTCTCGAACCAACGAGATTATTCTGTACGTGCTATTAGCGCCATCTGTTAGCGATAGAAGGTACTACCTATTTCCGCTTGTGTCCACCAGATGTCGTGTCACGTTACTCCTCATGGCTCGTACTCTACGACTAATCTAGAAATTACAGATAATGACAGGAAAATTAATAATATGCAGTGTTGCCGTTTTGCGGACTTTAGTCCGATTTGCAGCCTTTTTTAAATGTTGTGTACTTTTTCGGACTTTTTTTCATCAGTGGACTATTTCACTTCTTACCACCGGCAACAATGATAATATGGTTTTGGCCCTCGGAACTTACTGGAGTAATCAGTATGGCCCTAAGGCTGGAAAGTTTGGAGACCCCTGGTATAGACTATTAGATTTAGTAATGTTTTAAGTTTTTCCAGGCTCAACAAAAATCATTATTTAAAAGGAGATAACATCGTCAAAAGTTCAAGTTTTTTATAGAAGAAATAATTATAAATTAATAATTTGTCTAAATTGCGTACTAACTAATTTACTGCTATTCTTTTCTTGACATGCTCCAGCACCATGGAATTGTTTAAGGTGCCATGGATGATCGTGTATTTTTTTCCATTTATTTTCGGAACAAGACGTCGTATAGAAACTGTTTATGATGCTATTATTATTATCATTTACCAATTCATTAGTTTACATTTTTACGTCCGTTTATTACTGATCTATGATTAAATTGCATGAGTAGAGTCAATTTTCTATACATTAACGCTCATTTTTCCTTAAAAGAATAATTGCACATTCAAACATTAAATAAATTGAATTTTCCTAGAGGACGTAATAAGCGTAAATTTGCATAGATTACATAAATAAATAAAGAAAATTGTATTTCATTTAAAATTAAAAATGCTGGATCCCCTAATACCATCTGTAATTATAAGTGATTTTTCGTGATAACTGTATTGTTATAGGCTAGCAAGTAAAATTAGCCATCTGGTATTTGGGTCTAAAGCCGCGTTTACACCTAAGTCTTTCACTAAGTTTTCCACAAGTTGCGGCAATTTGTTGCGTTTTCTACAAAATACAGCAACTTTTCTTGTCTTCCACTTGTGGAGAGACAAATCTTCCACTAAATTTTGGTTTCCCCTGAAGTGTAGCCGCGTTTACACCAAAGTCTTCAACTAAGGTTTCCACAAGTTGCGGCAATTTGTTGCTTATTCTACAAAATATAGCAACTTTTTCTGTCTTCCACTTGTCGAGAGACAAATCTTCCATTTAATTTTAGTTTCCCGCGGAGTGTCGGTAAAGATCAAAGAAAGTTGAAAACTAAAAGTGGAAGGTTGTTGCTGCGCGCTTTGCGCATACAACTTGTAGAAAACTAGTAGGGAACTGGAGAACTACTACCTAAACCTTTCGCGCCAATTCTTTGGCAACAAGTTTTTCACTTGTTTCTCTAAATTTAAGAAAACCAACTTTTAGTTTTCTACAAAAAATCTTTCACTTGTTGATCTAATTTGAGAAGTGCAACTTTTTGTCAACTTTTGATTGATTGATTGATTGATAAACTAAATACACAAGTTGAGGTTTTGTCCGCCTCGACACTGCAGCCTACAGGGCTTGTTGTATCTCTTGTGTATTTGTTTCAGTTAAAAAGGTTTGACACCTTAGACAGGTGTAGTAGCCCTTTTACTGTTCTTTTCTGGTCTCCAGCCTCCTGGTGGTTAGTGTCCACCATGAGGTTTTGATTTGTTCTCTAGTATGTAAGTGCAGGGCACTCATATATGATGTGAGAGGCTGTCTCTTCCTCTTCGTCACATAGTCTGCAAATGGGTTCTTCTCTACTTTTAGTTGTCAACTTTGGTGTAAAATATCAAAAGAGTTGTCAACTAAAAGTGGAAGATTTGTTACTGCACGCTTTGCACAAGCAACTTGTAGAAAACTAGTGGAGAACTGAAAAACCACTGCCTAAACATTTCGCGCTAATTTTTTGGCAACAAGTTTTTCACTTATTTCTCTAAATGTGAGAAAAGCAACTTTTAATTTTCTACAAAAAATCTTCCACTTGTTGCTCTTATTTAAGAAAAGCAACTTTTAGTTGACAACTTTTAGTTTTCTACAAACAATTTTTTGTCAACTTTTAGTTATCAACTTTGGTGTAAACGTGCCTTTACGGCAGCTACTTTTAACTACTTTGACAGGCGGGACCCAAAAGGGGCAAAAAACTACACTGAACCGTTCAAATTATTTTTTTTTTGTTTAATTTGCAACTTTTATTGTACGTATGATTTTAAGGTCTCTGATTTAAAACCTCTTGTCATATTGCCAATTTTGACACTTGTCAACTAGTTGTGAAATAAATAATAAGAAAAAAGTAATCTAAAACAATCTCATATTTTTATCTATTTTATGCTTCTCAATTAAAATTAAATGTATAGGTAATAATTGTCAATTATAACACTTAATGGCTATCAGATGTCAAAAAATTGCCAGTTTTTTTTAAATATCCTAAAAATATACATTAATAAAATTTGACGCATACAGTAATTATAGGACTACTGGATAAGTGCAAAAAGTTTTGTTTGCAAGAATATACTGGAATTGTATTTTTATTTATTATTTATTTACAATACAAATTTTATGCTTGTAAGTAAATCGAAAACTAATTTTTAGAAAAAAGAATATATCAATATCCCTATTAATTTTATTTTTACTTTCGCTTGGAACTGCTGATTCTCTTGGAGCAAGCTCAATAAGGTTTTTATTATTTTCTTTAATTATAGACATAAAAGTTGTTACGTTGCAAAATTCAACGTAACAATATTATTTGTATATATGCATTATTTTATGTATAAATACCTTTGTATGTAAATACCTTAAAATAAGGGGAGCAGTTGCAGCCCATCATTTTGTTTTTCTTTTGCTTAAAACTGTCTGTTGTCTGGAACGCAAGGGATAGTTTAAATTGTTTCCACTTTTGTTTACATTTTTGAAGGTTTTATTGATTTTATTTTCTCTCAGAGGTTAATGACCTGTTATTGATTGCCTTTTTGTTTACCTAGATTAACGTGAACTACTTTTTATTAAGCTAAATTTTTATGCCTTTGTTTATTATTTTTGGAGGTTAATGTTTTGACGTTTGAAATAGATCAGAAGTTAGCAACGAACAACTGTTTATTTTTGCCAGTCTATGGCAACGAACCCGCTAGTGGGTCGTGTGTGAGTTGGTAGAATTGTAGCAAGACGAGTTTTGGTACTGTCAAGGTCGTCCTGGGCAGAAAACGCTGTTGGTGAAAAATAAGTTTTGGGGAAGCCTTCTCTCTCCTGCTGACCACCAAAGAGATAGCCCACGTAAAGGCAATGTTCTAAAAGTTAATTTTCAACCCTTGTTTTGGGGATTGTTGAAGAAATGCCTAAGTAAATTTCCCGTTTGTTTGTGCTAATTGTAGTACGTTGTTTCGGAGTGAAATGTCACGTTATCCGTAAATTTTTGGGAAATTTATGTCTTCTTAAAGAAGGATTATACCACGTGGAAAACTTGTATGGAACCCTTTTTCTTCGTTAATGTCTTATAAGGGGCGATAGTGGCTCGTTAAGTTTGTGGAAAAAGGGTTCTTTCTTCTTTCTTTTCGTCTGTTCTTTTATTTTCTATCCTGGTTTTACCCCTTTGATTTCTTCGACTTGATTTTGTGTTCCGGCCAATGCAGCTTATGCCTAGTTCCAGTTCGAGTTCATGGATTTAATCCCATGCCTTATGTTGGAGATTCAAGTGACAAACCCAAGTTGCTGATGACTGACAGCTGGACTACCGTTTCTAAGACACAACCACTTGCTTCCATAATAACAGGAAAATCACAGCTAAGAGTTTAAGAAAATTTTTGTAGATTAATGATATAACATTGACTTAAGAGAATGCCATGTCGATAGTCTAGCCTTAGATTTGAACTGAAATTTTTATTAAAAACACCTGCTAATCATTTGAATAGCTTGATGTTACTTAATACCTTCTCTGTCTGAGTGAACAGTCATTAACACTTTATTTTCTCGGTACCTTCACTAAAATCTAAGACTGGAATTTGGACATAAGTATACACATGTGCACTTTTAAAGCTTTAAAGGTTATCGAAAGAACATTTATTATTATGGTATACCTTAGGGGTATATGGTCACTTGCTTTTAACACTATTCTATTGGGGAACAGTTTGATAGGGACAGTTGGTACTTGTGATTTGTAATCATATACACGAGTACGAGTGTTGTATATCAATCTGTGGTAGGAGGTATAAGATTTATTGCTAATCATTTGGTAATAATCTTATACGGTTTAATTATAAATATTGAATTTGATAATTGATTAATTAGATAGAATTACTGACATTTGTTTTTGTTTAACCCTTGACCGGATATATTTTTTTGTTTAAGCCTTAGTGCTCTCAGATATTTTGCTGTAACTTCCATAACGTCATTCTGCTTCATTTTATTATTTTTTGTTTAATTTGTAAGTGCCTATGGAAAAAGTTTTAAACGCAACTTATGGCCTTACGTATATGTGGGTAACATACTAGAAGGTTTTTTTTGTAAAAGTTATAAGCTTACGGACTTTGTTTATTAATTGTCCTGCTTTTGGGTTTGGTAACATTAAATTTGTATATAAGTCAAATTTAGTTTAACATTGACATATATTTTTCAGTAATTTAAAATGTCTTATTAAATTTTGGTTTAATAGGCGCATCCACCAATTTGGTAGGAATTTGTTACAATTATTTTATTATTTTTTGTAATAAATCATTAACTAGTATATTTCTATTTTGACTTTTATTGACAATACCCCCCCTTCAAGAATGCACTCCTTTGTGTAGAGCCTCATGCGACTGTAAGTATTTGTTGTAACCATCTTTAGCCGATGATTATTTTATTTTTATTTCTGAGCTAGCCGAGTACTTATTTTAACGTTTATTAGATAAATTTTTTTGCCCAAGTGGGGCGTTACAATTTGCCTGTAATAAATTGGCGTATAAAATTTCCGGTAATAAATTGGCTTATAAAATTGCCTGTAATAAATTGTATAATTTATTCCGTTATAGTTTGTACAAGTAGTAGAACATTCTAAGCTATTTTTTTGCAGCCGCGAGCTTTTCCTTACCTGTTTTACAGGGACAAACCATAACTCTTAAAATGTTTTTAGAAGCAGCCAGTTTGTTTATTTTTCTAGGTTGCAAAATGTCTCTTACTTTTATTCAGACATATTCTTCTGAGTTTAGTGATTCATCCTTTCCCGAATTTGGTAATATACATTTTATATGTGTTCCTTAAGCATCAGTTGTCAAAGGTAAAGTTGTGAGATCCACACAACTTAATTAACATGTTTGTTGATTTGCAGCATATTTTTTTGCAAAAATAGAATACTTTAAATAATTCAATGTTTTTGCGAGGCTTAAATTTATAATTTTTTTTTAATATTCTTTTACTTTATATAACGCTGGAGTACACTTTATTACAACTTGTATGATTTAATTAAAATCTGTATTATTCTGTTTAAAAATTTACGCCAAGTTTTGTAGTTATCTAGGAGCTTTGAAAATTTTGAAAAAATGTTTTTTTTCTTTATAGAGAAACTAGCTTGTTATTGTTTTTTTGGTACGGTGAAGGTAGTGTTAAATACTTTTTCATCTGCAAGTTGTACTGTTAAACTTGTAAGCATAATAAGTACATCTATAAATGTTAATTTATTTATAATATTTAAACGAATCTTTATTGCAAAACTTGAGCTTTAAATATTTTCAAAACAGCCCAGAGCCGGCTTGAAATTTGAATACAAATATTTGATTTCGACATAAAAATTCTTTATTAAACAATTAAAGTTAGAAATAATATTAGTCGAATTTAAAGTAATTATTTTATAGGAATGGCCACAAAAAAACTCCTTAAAATATATTTTTTAGTGGATATTCAAAAAAAAATCAAGAAAATAATAATTAATATTTTAAAACAAAAATTTTAAATTTTACTTCAATTGTTTTCGTATTTCTTATAAAATTTCTGTGTTTGAAATTTCTAAATGACACTTAACAGGTGTCTCAAGATTTAAGTTGAAATTTTTAGGTGTTTTTTTTGGTTTTTATTTATGCAGAACGTAAAGCCAGCAGCCAATTTTAAAAAAATATATGCATGTAAAAGTTTTCCATGGGGCGCAAACTTTTTCGCGTGCACTGTATATCCACATATACACATTTATATTTACATATATCAAGTCTAAAAAAAGGCTTTTGAAACAGATGAATTACAAGTAGATGTGCGTGTACAAAATTTTATCTACCTTCAAAATTTTCATAAACAAAACCTTAACGTTTACTTAATAGTTTTTTATTATTTGACATTGTTTTGGTGAAAATGGTGGAAAGTCTTAATTTTTTATTTGCCATTTTTATTTTTAATTTTTCAGACAACAAAAATGTACTTAGTGAACTAGAAAATCCCCAGGTATCTGGTGCTTTAAAAAAATAATAATATGATATGTATTTATTTTCTATCCTCCATCTTGATTTACAAATTTTTTCTGAATTAAACTTGTAACTTACGATTTTCATTTGTAAATTAAGTTTGCATACAAAAAATTTAAATATACAGGGTGTTTCAAAAAACATGGACCATCGCTCGTGGGGTAATTCTTTATTAAAAAATAATAAAAAAAAAGTCCTATGCACATGGGTCCGGAAACGCATGGTTTCCGAAATACAGGGAGTTAAAGTTTCAATTTATTTTCAATTTTTTTCAAATGACCTAAATACCACTCAACCGATTTTAATGAAACTTAGAACTTGAAAGTGTATTAATAAAGTGCATAGTTTTAAGTAAAAATCTGCTTACAGCTGCGCCAGTGGCGTGCGTACGGGGTAACTGTTAAAATGTATTTGGAGAAAGAATATGTGCGCCACTGATTTTTGCTAATTTTGATGCACCAGATAAGAAGCTTATTACATAAGCCACAAAAGTTACCTCTTGGTATTTTTTCGTTTAGGGTTTCCCTTAGCAGATATGGTTATTTTTATAAAAATGTGCAAAGTACCCATTCGTCGGCGTAATGAAAAAAGTAATCGTAGAAACACCATGATTATTCAAAACTCTTGTTTTTGTACAATACACAATTGAATTAGTATCAATTATTAACGCAGTATCAATTTTCCATCAATATTTGGGCTGGTGTTATTGGAAATCACATAATTGGTCCTGTTGTTCTACCGAATCGTCTTGAACAGGAATCATATTTAAATTTTTTTCAAAATGATTTGCCGAAGTTACTACCACTTTTTGTGAGAAATGGTACAATGTGGTTCCAACATATTTAGCTGACACATACGGTCACCGATGGATTGGTCGTGGAGGACCAGTGCCATGGCCACCTCGATCTCCGGACCTGAATCCACTATATTTTTATTTGTGGGATCATTTAAAAGAAATAGTTTATAAAACACCATTAAATACACGAGAAGAATTATTGGAAAGAATAGAAAATGCATTTGTCATCATTAGAGAAGATCACAATATTTGCAGAAGAGTAAGAAGATCTTTGCGGAGAAGGTTAAATGCTTGTAACAACGCTAATGGTGGTCACTTTCAACATTTTCTTTAGCTTTAAGTCAATTGTGTATTGTACAAAAACAAGAGTTTTGAATAATCATGGTGTTTCTACGATTACTGTTTTCATTACGCCGACGAATGGGTACTTTGCACATTTTTATAAAATTAACCATATCTACTAAGGGAAACCCTAAACGAAAAAATACCAAGAGGTAACTTTTGTGGCTTATGTAATAAGCTTCATAACTGGTGCATTAAAATTGGCAAAAGTCAGTGGCGCACAGAGACTCTTTCTCTAAATACATTTTTACAGTTACCCCGTACGCACGCCACTGCCGCAGCTGTAAGCAGATTTTTACTTAAAACTATGCACTTTAATAATACACTTTCAAGTTCTAAGTTTCATTAAAATCGGTTGAGTGGTATTTAGGTAATTTGAAAAAAATTGAAAAAAAAATTAAACTTTAACTCCCTGTATTTCGGAAACCATGCGTTTCCGGACCCATGTGCATAGGACTTTTTTTATTATTTTTTAGTAAAGAATTACCCCACGAGCGATGGTCCATGTTTTTTGAAACACCCTGTATATCAGTTTTTTCTTTTTCACCCTGTTTTTTTATAATTTTTCGATGTAAATCATAATCAGCGTCATAATAAACCCGTGGGTACCAAATTTTGTCAAAATGTATACCTGGTGACACAGCGGACATGTAACAGCCCATAACTTTTTTATTTTTTAAAATTAATTTTTGAAATTTAAGGGATGGACCTGTTATAAGAACAAGCTTTTAATGATTAAATTAAATCATTTTTTTACTTTCGGTTTAACCGGAAGTAACCCTAAATTGTATATTTTGAATAGCACTTTTATAATATATATATATATATATATATATATATATATATATATATATATATATATATATATATATATATATATATATATATATTATATTTAAGCCTACCTGATCCGCCTCAAAATTCTCTTTTTAACCATGTATTATACTTGTCATTTCATTTCAAAATGGCTGCCAAAATCAATTTTTTTTCCAAAATTTTAGTAGGCCATAATGTGACAATTACAAATTATTAGCATCTAAATGGCGTTGAGATGTGAAAAATAAGGTATAAAAATATTTGTGATTTTGTTAATTTCTATCTAAATCATAGAAGCTAGAAAAAGAGGTTAATTTTTAAAATTTAAGAAATGTATTTTTTAACGCCTAATATCACAAAATCCAAAATAGGACACTCCAACTTTTATTTAATGTAATTTTGGATCAAACATTAGCTAGTTCATATAATTTATCAGAACTAGTATAAAAACTGACTTTTTCATTAAAAACACAAAATTATACATATCTACGTTTTTTCGCTAATACGTAGATTATTATTATCAATAACGCGCCAAGTAGGCTTTATAACATTAAACAAATGATTGTAGCCATTTTGTATCCATGGCCTCCTAGAACTGTTTGCCGTTTTTAAAACCAATATGCTAAGATGTTGTAAAGCCTACTTGTAGTGTTATTGATACTTATAGTCTACGTATTTGCAAAACAATGTAGATATGTTTAATTTTGCGTTTTTATTAAAAAAGTCAGCTTTTCATACTAGTTCTGATACATTATATGAAATATTTAATGTTTGATCTAAAGTTGCAATAAATAAAAATTGGAGTTGCCTATTTTGGATTTTGAGATATTAAGCGTTAAAAAGTAAAATCCTAAAATTTTAAAAAATTAACCTCTATTTCTAACTTTTATTAATTAGATGAAAATTAACAAAGTCGCAAATATTTTTACACCTTATTCTTTACATCTTAACGCCTTTTACATTTGTAATTGTTACATCATGGCCTACTAATATTTTGGAAAAAAAAGGATTTTAGCAGCCATTTTTAAATTAAATGACAAGTGTGACACGTGGGTAAAAAGAGAATTTTGAGTCGAATCAGGTAGGCTAAAACTATATACAGGGTGTTATTTAAAATTTACAATTTAGGGCGACTTCCGGTTAAACCGGAAGTGAAAAAAATTGGTTTTATTTAGTCATTAAGAGCGTGTCTTTATGACAGGTGCATCATTTAAATTTCAAATATTAATTCTAATAAATAAAAAAGTTATGGGCTATTACATGTCCGCTGTGTCACCTGGTATAGTATTCAGTCATTGAATTTGTTTTTTATTTTGGTTTTACCTTTGGTTTACAAAATAACTGGGCTAGTTCCCAGCAAACAAGTTTAGTTCTGCAGTCAACATCCTTTTTAACAAGTTACAACAAGTTTTACATCGATTCTCTTTGACCGAAATTAGTGAAAGCTTTTCTTAAAATTTTTACTACCTAGCTTCTACTATACTATTGGCATCCAATATAGTAAAATTAGGCCCTTATATTTTATTTAATTATGCTTAACCTTGTGTTTACGACAATATTTTTGATTTTCGTTAATTAAAACATGTTACTCTCATTTTCAACCTATATCATTCTTTTTTTCTTTTAGGTACTTATAGGGATTGCCAATCATGTTAATTATTTATACGTGGCAAGATTTCTTACTGGTTTGGCTGCTGATGTAGCTTTTGTAGCAGGACCAATGTATGTTGCGGAGATAGCTGATCAAAAAATACGAGGGTTTCTCGCCGGCGTTATTTTCCTTATGATGCTTGGAGGATTTCTTATACTATATGGTGTAGCTCCTTTTGTTCCTTTTTATGTTTGTTCTATTATAGGTACAAAATGTTTATTTAATAAAAATAAGAAATATAAGATAAATGTACAAAAGGACTTATGAACCAAAAAGTAAAAAATACGAAAGCATAATAAAACGCAATTTAAAAAAAGTTTTTGGCTTATTTAAAAAAAATAAGTCACAAATTGAAAATTAAATTAGGTTTTACAAGGTGATAAAAAACCAAAAAGGATTAGCTTAATGACATGATTTTGCAATTTTAAAAAAAACTTTTAATTGCCTTAACAAATGCGATTTTAAACTTTTTTATTTATTAAAATATATTAAAATATTATTATATAATATATATATATATATTATAATATATATATATTAATTTATTAATTAATAATATATTATTCTTTTATTTAATATTAATTAAAATAATCAATTAAAAATGTATTATGAGTATATAATTTAGTATACATTTTTCAATAATGCTTATTTTTGACAAGTTTACATAAAAAAATGACTTTTAGTTTTCACATACAAAATTAATCATAGATCGGCGATATTGAAATATTAAATAAATTAATTTATAATAGTTATGCATACTTAGGTAATTTGTTATATTTATGATTTTTAATTTTTATTATTTACAATTATTTTTTGAAGTAAAGTCACAAACAATTTGTTTTAATCGGTCCTAATAAAATATATCGGTCTTTATTAACTCGAAGCCATTGAGCGCCACAAATTTTGGTTTATTTCTGCCAATTCATCTTTAACCAAATTTTGTTACCTTGCAGCGCTATCATTTGGTATGATATTTCATTGAGTGGGTTATTGTTGTTGTTGGCCCATAATACCATGAAAATATATCGACCACTACACGTTTACTTTGCATCATTATTCTAAATTCAGTTTTTCTTAAGACCAGTACCTGACCTGCTGAGAAACTACGATTTCGAAAATGCACCTTCTTTTAAAAACATAATAAACTCTTAAAATTTAATATCATTTAAAATTAAATATCTACAAACAAAAATCTAAACTTCAATTAATTCATCTTCCTTCTTCAATGTTTGAATAAAGTAGAGTTTAAACGGGAATATTTTATTTTGGGATTTTTTAAATGTCATATTTTTTGACTACTTTCAACTGTGTTGCACGATTTCTAACGAATCAAACGAATTCCGCTAAAATATTAATAAACGAACCAGTTCTTTAGTACTTTTTATTATCTTGCAATTTGCCATCCTAATATTTGGATATCTAAAACGTTTCGCTAAAATTGGCCATCTCCAAAACATTACTTAAAAAACCTTTACTAGTAGCATCAGATAAATATTTTAATAAATAAAAATATTGATAAGTTTATCCCAAATATAACTTATATTTCAAAAAAATATATGCGATACAGGCCCGTAATTATTTAGATCAAAAACTGCGGGTTCGCCAGATTTGACTCCAACTGAGTTTTTTTGGGAGCTTTATAAAGGACAAAGTAATGACAACTGCACCTTCAACTCTAAAAATATGAGAGATCAAATCGGTTTGCTTGTTGATTAGTAAAACCTACAATGTTAGAGCGAGTACAAATTAAAATTTAAAAAAAGTGTAAGAAAGTGTTTGGAAGTCAAAGTAGAAAGTATTTTAAAAAACTTCTTAGGCATAATGGACAATAAATAATATCAGCAATTTACTTGTATTACCGTTAAATATATATATATATATATATATATATATATATATATATATATATATATATATATATATATATATATATATATATATATTATATATATATATATATATATATATATATATATATATATATATATATATATATATATATATATATATATATATTAAAATTTTACTGTCATATTGAACATATTTTTCAAAATGCTTATTTACATTTCCTAAAAAATGTTTAGTTTCTTTTTTTGTGATATTAAATAAACTAACCACAAGTAACCTAGGTAATTCTGCTTTTTAGCATTTCAATATTATTTGTTATTGAAGTAGCACAAACAATTTGTTTTAATCGGTCCTAATAAAATATATCGGTCTTTATTAACTCGAAGCCCATTGAGCGCCACAAATTTGGCTATTTCTGCCAATTCATCTTTAACCAAATTTTGTTACCTTTGCGAGCGCTATCATTTAGGTATGATATTTCATTGAGTGGGTTATTGTTGTTGTTGGCCCATAATACCATGAAAATATATCGACCACTACACGTTTACTTTGCATCATTATTCTAAATTCAGTTTTTCTTAAGACCATTACCTGACCTGCTGAGAAACTACGATTTCAAAAATGCACCTTCTTTTAAAAACATAATAAACTCTTAAAATTTAATATCATTTAAAATTAAAAACTACAAACAAAAATCTAAACTTCAATTAATTCATCATCCTTCTTCAATGTTTGAATAAAGTAGAGTTTAAACGGGAATATTTTATTTTCTTTTGGGATTTTTTAAATGTCATATTTTTTGACTACTTTCAACTGTGTTGCACGATTTCTAACGAATCAAACGAATTCCGCTAAAATATTAATAAACGAACCAGTTCTTTAGTACTTTTTATTATCTTGCAATTTGCCATCCTAATATTTGGGATATCTACAAACGTTTCGCTAAAATTGGCCATCTCCATAACAATTCCTTAAAAAACCCTTTACTAAGTAGCATCAGATAAATACTTTATTAAATAAAAATATTGATAAGTTTATCCCAATATAACTTATATTTCAAAAAAATATATGCGATACAGGCCCGTAATTATTTAGATCAAATACTGCACGTTCGCCAGATTTGACGCCACTGATTTTTTTGGGAGCTTTATAAAGGACAAAGTAATGACACTGCACCTTCAACTCTAAAAAATATGAGAGATCAAATCGGTTTTGCTTGTTGATTAGTAAAACCTACAATGTTAGAGCGGGTACCAAATTAATTTAAAAAAAGTGTAAGAAAGTGTTTGGAAGTCAAAGTAGAAAGTATTTTAAAAAACTTCTTAGGCATAATGGACAATAAATAATATCAGCAGATTTACTTGTATTACCGTAACCAGTAGAGCATTTTTTTTGTACTTAGACCCAGTTCTTTACGTAGATTATTAAGTTAATATATTAGAAACAATATCTAATTTGAAGTTTCATCGTTAACTCACACTTTAAAAGGAGGGTGGAAAAAAATGTCAAAAATAACGTAAAATATATGTACTCCTGTACTTACTAGATCAGCAAAATTTTATAAAAATATTTAAACGCATTTTCAACATATCGCATTGTAACACTTTAAAAAACTCCCCCTGTATACTGAAGAAGTAATTAGGAATGAATCTTATTAAGAATTATGCACTTTCCAGTAATTTACGCTTTCTTTTATTTAAAGTTTTGATTTTTTTAGTTTATTGAATTACCGCTTCAAAAACTTCTAAATCAGTTCATGTTTATTAAGGCATGTTATTTAAAAAAATATATTTTTTTATCATATTTATAGGTGGGATTATTGTTGGTATACAACTAATTGGTGTTCCATTTATGCCCGATTCACCATATTTTTTGGTTTCAAAAGGAAGATATGAAAAAGCAAAACGTCATTTACAAAAATTGCGAGGATATGAAAATGTAGATAAGGAGCTTACAGCCATAACTGCAGCAGTTGAACGTCAAAGAAATGAACGGGGTGAGTAATCATAAACATGGCAATATGAGACTAAATAATATATTTGGACCAATTTATTAATAAATTATTACATGGTGGACCTGGAACAAATTAATCTAAAGATGACACTGACACTAGTGGCAATTGGTAGATGATTAACATATTAAAAGTCTCTATGCCACCATTCTACATAACACCCCAGGATTAGATCCGCCATGTTAAATACACAAGGTCCTGTAATTTCTGCGTCAGGCATCCATAGCTCCTATACCAATTTAGTTAGAAATTTCCTTAAAATACAGACCTATACTGTGCAGGGTGTCCGGGTTTCGTTGTAATTGCAGGGTATCTTGGTGTTTATTATTATTAAAGATAGAGACTTGCGGTTTTTGCAAAGTGTCGCTACTTTTAATAAAACAAAAGATTTTTCATGACTTTTTTATTTTTGATATACAGGGCGAGATTCATTTTTCCCATTTTTGGAATCTTCTATTTCAGTTATCTTGTAACTTACAAAAAAAGTCAAAGCTAATATTACTAGGCATTTTTACGAAGATTCCTGTAGTGTAGTTAGATTTTTTTCACATCTAATTTTTTAAGATATGAACCAAACATTATTTTTTCTTATAGAAGACCCTGTATGTTTGTATATTACAAATTATTTTTTGTAAATAAATCGAACTTTTAAAATTTAAACTTAATTTTTGCGTAGTAAGCAGTGTTATTATATTCTCAACTAAAGTATTATTTATTAAAAAAAAGTGGTTCTGCATTTTTAAAAATGTATTCGTTTTATTTTAACTACTACAATGTCCGCTATCTATAGAGAAACTTATATGGCTGTAACTAAAATTATCTTTTTTTAAATTGCAATTAGCTTAAATCTAACTCTCTAAAAAAAATTTTTTTAGTCTATGCCTAAATCCTATTTTTAAAAGTATTAAATTTTATATTAAATTTAAAATCCAACCTTATAACTAGAAAACTAGTTAGTTATTTAGCTGTTAAAAATATTGTTCAAACTGCAATCCATTAATTTTATTTATATTTCTTGAAGAAATAATTTGTTATTAACATTTCTTTTTTATAATGAGACCTTAGCAAGTGTTTAATGATTTCAAAAAATGTCTTTCAAGCCATATCTATTCAGTGTAAAATGTTATGAATTTTTCAAAGGCCGTTTTTGCGAAATATATGGGTGTTGCGAAAAAAATGGTAAGGACCATACTTGTGGATTTCGAGGTGATCTTCATTTTTTGTCTAAACAAAAATTCTCTTATTCGCATATTTTGGCAGATATTTGCGAGAAACTCATTTTTGGGACTTTGGGGGCCATTTTTAGCGGGTTCCCACGTCGGAATCGTGATAAACTTTTTCTCGCTTAAAAACATCCACGAAGACCTAAGAATTGCGTTACAAATGAAAACTGTACAGATTTATTTACACTTTGGGTTCTTTTAGGTTTTCAGTTACTGGGGTATTCTGTGGCATTCCGAAGTTTTTGAATTGTATGATCTTGAGTACAATATATTTTATTTTCCAAATAACCCCAAGAAAAAATCCGGAATTGATAAATCTGGTGACCTTGAAAGCTACTTTATAGGGCCATTGGTACTAATCCAACCACCTGGAAAATTATATTTAAATGTGCTTTTATTATTTGTGCATTATGTGCTGGAGACGTCTTGCTGAATATATAACTGGGCTAACGGTAGATCATCGCATAATTCAGATTAAGTATTTTCCAGAATATTTAAGGATAAATTTGCTATTAAACTTTCTTTATAAATATAAAATTTAAAATATGATCCTGGAATAAAACACTCCACGCTGAACCAAATCTACCTTGTTGCTCTTTGAGAAAAATCATGTGTTCATTTTCTCTGGACCAATATCTGCTATTTTGTCTGTTCAATATTTCAGCACTGCTGATAAAGCCTCGTCCGAACATATCATATATTTGTTTTTAATTATTATAGATATTTAAATTTTGAAGGTACTAGTAACAATAAATTAAACATTCTCGCACACCCAGGATGCAAATTGTGAAATAATTTTAATTTACTTGGCTTTAATTTACGTTTGAGTTTTTGAAGGGTACAAATTCTTAAAAGCTTTGTTTTTATTCTAAAAAATATAGTTTAATGTGATTACCTTTTTTCAGGTGTACCTAACGAAATAATATGTCCCTATTAAGTCGAAGGGGCGTATCTCAAAATATTAAGTATTGAGAAATTTGACTTTAAAACAAAATTTCAGTTTGAACCCTGTGGAAAAAATAAATAAAGCTTAGTTAAATTATACACACCCTATATAAATTGGAATATATACTCATAGAATTTAAATTATAGGTTTATACCTTTCCGCCCTTGGTACCAGAATAAAATCATCCGTTAAAAGAGATATGCTCATTCGTCATATGCTGGAATTTTCTATGTAAAAAACGCATACTTACGCCATATGAAAAACACAAGTATAGTACTTAAGACAGCTTAAACTTTATTCTTAATTTAAGGAAAAACAGTATATTAATTTATGCATACATAAAATATACATTTTTGAGTATAACCAATAACTCTAAAAGAAACAAACAAAAACTAAAATAAGGTTTGCTATAAAAAACCGCAAGTACATACTTTAAAGAACTTAAAGCTTTATTCTTAATAAAAAAGATAGTTTCAATATGTTTAAAATGGTTACTACATGCAAGAACATAGCTAGTACAATAGAATTTTTGTTCTGGTCACTACAGCCGTTTGAAAATAAAGTAACATTTTTAATGCCCTTATCGTCAAGAAAATTCAAGGATTTGAGTGAACAGGTAGCAATTTTATTAGCACCCCTCTTACTTAAACCCTCATGCCACAAAAAACAATGACACTCTTTAGACCTAATGTCACCGTCAAATTATATTTTGCTATCCTGCGTCAATAAAATAATTTACTCTCGTTGGTAATCGGCAAAAAAATAAGTTGCTGCAGGTCAAATACAGCGCAAGTTTTTAAGAAATAAGGATCTTTTTTTCTGTTGTTTTTTTTTCACGAACTTTTTCTTTTTTAAGTATATGTTACTGGTATCTAGAACCCTAATTACTCGTTTCAAGCACCGCATGGCTCAATTAAAACAACAGAAACTGGGCGTATCTTAGCCTTTTCCAATGCAGTATGCGACTAAAGAACATAAGTCGAGATCCGCCAGTTTCTCGTATTTTAAAATTTATTATTTTGAGATAAGCCAAGACCCACTTTTCTTTATGTGCCGACAAAGAGAAACAGCCTTGTGTCAAAAACTCAAAAACCAATGTAGTTTGGAGTCTTATCTCAAAAACCCTATTTTTTAAGATACGCTCCTTCGACTTGACAGGGACAAATATAGCAAAATAAACCATCAGGCAAATTAAAAATTAAAAAAAAACCTGTCGAGATACATATCAGACGCATAATCACTATTCCATCGCATCCTTTTAAGCATTTCAGCATATCATACATTCTCTCTAGGTGAAATTTACATTTATTGCCATATTTTTATATAAATTTGTTAAATGACGGATAAAAAATAAAAGCTCCATAATAAAAAAGTTAATACCTTGAAATAATTATGTTAAAACTCAGATGTTACTGTAACTTAAAAAAATATATGGATGACTGACGGCTATCTTTATTTTTTTGTTTATAAAGTCTTTATATTCGAGCCAACTCGGTAAAATTTAATTTTAAAATAAAAAACATAAATTTAAGGTCCAAAACTATAAAATACCTATTGAGTATTGTATATTTTTAAAATCGAAAATTGAGGAGGCGGTCTTAATTTAAGGGTATTATGCAAAATTAAGCCATGGGAACTTTTAGTATGTTAATTGATGCACACAATACCACCCATTGTCACTAGTGTCATCAATATATTAATTTGTTCCAGATCGAGTCGTGATTGGCATTGGCTAGCCCATTGGCGTAGCCGGGATTAAAAAAAAACCGTATTATTCCGAAAAAAACTTCATTTTAATATTGTTGCAAATAATAAAATAAAATGAATAGTACATAAGTAAGGTACATTAGCTTTAGCACAAAAGAAAAAATAATAAACGCCTATTAAAAAAAAACAAATAAAAAATATGTCTGCTTTAAAGGAGGCTAGTTGATCCATATTTTCATTATTAACCAAAATTAAAGTTAGAAATGTTACAGCGTATTATTATACAGGGTGTACCCATGTATAAAACTCGAAAAGAATAAGAATAGATAGATAACTTAAAGCAACTTTAGGAATTCTATTGCTTTTTTTTGGTGGGGAAGAAAAGTATTCTGGAACGTGCAGATTACATAGCCTAGATACTCTAGGGATACAAGAGTAAACAAAATGAGACAATCGTAACTTCTCTAGTTATACTGTTAATGAAGGAATAAAAGTAGCAACTCATTTGGCTTCAAGAAGAAACATTCCACACACGATCCAAAAGCTGTAAAAATTGATGCTATTAGCCGTTACTATGTGGTAATTAATCATCATGAAGACACTGATAAATAAAACTACTATGTTTTTTTACCACTAAACATATTTTAGTGGTAAAAAAACATAGTAGTTTTATTTATCAGCTGTAAAAATACTTATAAATAAGAGATAAGCCTCTGGAATCTCGTCGGAGGCAAAAAGCTGTTTTAAAAAGTTTAATAATAAGGCTAATGGATCCTTTTTTGTTGGAATCAAGAACACGAACGGTCTAATTTGGGATACATATAGAATCATCTGTCTGGATTTCCCTGGATTTGTCCTGATTTAAAAGGCATCCGGGGAACGTCCGGGAGGAGTATTAAAAAAAGATAGGGGTAAAACCCAGAAACTTCTTCGTTTCAAGGAGAACCCGTCTAAGTGGAAGATAACCAATAAATTTACACAAATTTTACTTAAAAATACATTCGTAATCGGTATTTATATTCTAAACAGCTTAAAATTGCAAGTATTGTTTTTGTATATCGGCTCACGACACAGTAGATAGTCTTTTCGCTAGTCACGCAGCAAAGGACGAAGGAGAGAAACTTACTATACACACGAAACTTATTAGTTTACAGTTAAGTTCCAATTTATAATTATTTTAGAGTTTTAAGCACGCATTCTGGGAAACTAAATAAAAAACTGTTTAAAATAGTTTTTTTAAAGATATCCGGTGCTTTTAAAGATTTGTCCGGCGTCGGCAAATTAGGTGATGGCAGCCCTAAAAGAAATACTTTCTATCTCGAAAGAGGAATCCAAGCTCTTTTAAAGCTGTGTAACTACGGAAATAATATTATGTGTTAGTCAAGTCATTTTTAAAGGTAACTCCAACAACGTTGATTGACTTATTGTTCAGCAGAACCTGCAGCAGAAGCTCGTATAAAAGAAAATTAGTCTTGTAAGAGTGGGGTTACTAATAAGGCGAATGGCTTTTTTTTAACTAAATTAAGAACGAGAACGAAGAGTTGTGGGAAACGCCATTTCCGGGATATGAGAAAAGTATTTCGGACAAGGTCTGATTTGGGATATATGTACAGTATTCATCAGGTTAAATGACCTATAGTTCTTCAAACCTGGCCGCTCATAAGTACAAAATAAGAGTTGGCAGACTAGTGATATATTACATAACTTTGTCTCAAAAACTGTTGACGTAAGACATAGAATAAGAGAGAAACATTTTATTTATAGTAATATAGTACAAAGGGTTATACTATAAAAAAATATACATTTTTAATACTTTTTTTTATTTTAAAGAGGTGTTAGAGTCTAAAACAATACATTAAACGTAGATCCTTACATGAAAATATCAAACTTTGTCCTATTGTGACTATGAAAACTTTTTTAAATTGTAGTCTTTTCCTCAATAATTAAGTTAGTATTTATCATTGTTAAATATTATAATATTTTTAATATGTTTTAGGAAGACCTCAGGACCTTTTTATATCAAAAAGCAACAGAAAAGCGGTAATAATTATGACCGTTTTAAACGTCGCCCAACACTTTAGTGGAATGACGGTAATACTTATGAATCTTCATTCTATATTAACTGCAGCTGGTTCAGTGTATATTAGTTCAAATATGGCGGGTATAATATTTTCTGGAATTATGCTTTTGGCTGGTACTATTACGGTTTTTATGATAGACCAACTTGGACGACGAGTTCTTTTGTCAGTTTCTAGCCTGTTGAGTGGCTTTTCTTTGTTAGCAATAGCAATATTTTTTACACTTAAAAAATATGAATATATAGGAAATAACATAACGTGGATCCCAATAGTATCAATAATGGTTTATGCTGCAGTTTTTAAAAGCGGTCTCGGAATGATTCCAATTGTCATGACTGCGGAACTATTTCCGGCAAAAGTTAAAGCAATGGGTATGGCTCTTGCAGATCTTATTTATTTAATGGCTGGACTAGCTTCCATTCAATTATATCAAAATTTGGCAAGAATATACGGCATTGATGTACCATTTTATATTTTTGCCGTCTCAACTTTAGCAACTGCAATTTTTTCCATACTCTATGTACCAGAAACTAAAGGCAAAACTTTGGAAGAAATTCAGTTTATTTTAAAAGGTGAGCCACCTCGAAGACAAAAGGAAGAAAATCATGAAATGACTGAAGTTGCTGATAGATTATAGTAAAAAGAACGCAAAGATTATGGCTAAAAAACAATTAAAGGCAAAATATCATTTTTGCCTTAATTTTGTCTAATTTTTACAGATGTACTTACAAATATACAGCAGGATTACACGTACTAGATCAAAAAATGTAAGGTCACATCTGCAGTTTAGTAAAAATGAAATTACTAAATGGATTTCTTAGAACTAGCTAAATATAAAGAAAATCAACATCATCAAATATTTTAGCTATTTGTATATGGCTCCTCTGACACAAATAATTGTTTTTTTTTAGTTTAGTTTATTGGGCTGTTTTGTGATTAAATTAATAAATATTTTTTATACGTTTTATGCATTATACTTATTATTCTCGCAGTCATATAATACTAATCTAAACAAAATGTTTTAAACATTTAAGGCTAGGGACACACAAGCGTTTATTTAACACGCGTTTAAGGCTCTAGACCCGTGGTCGTCCAATTGCGGCCCGCGGGCCGCCTGTGGCCCGCAGCCGGTATTTGTGTGGCCCGCGTCAAAGTAAATTATTTCAATGGTCAACTACATATCATAAACAAAATCAAAACAGATTTTCCGTTTCAGTCCGCCGCAAGAGGGTACCTACGCAACCTAATGTGAAAGTAAATGTGTTCTATAGTTTTGTGGCGGATTCATGTTTCAGTTTGTTTTCTTTGGGATACTCGCCTTTTTACTTTTTGGAAAATGAAACCTCTTCGGTCCAGGTCCCGGGTTATAACGAGCTGACCCTGTTCAGCTCTATTGACCCCTATGAACTGCAACAAAAAAGAAGATGATCCTTTGAAGCCGGATTAAGTTCATTTTAAAGCTGTTTATATGGTGGAATATACCGGTAGGAATCAGCAACGCAGAAAAAAAATTCAGCATCAGTCATCAAACAAAAACATGAAATTTTTAGGGTTTGGAGAACGACACAAATTTAAAAGTGAGTCCATTCCAATTCCCGTTTTTTAAATTCATTTTTCTTTCGATTTGTTTTAAATTTGGCTGAATTTCTTGACTTGTACAGCCTACAAGGGTGGTGTTTTTTGACGTATGTACGTATTAAAAATTAAAAAGAAAGATTTCATAAATATTTTTTACGCAAATTGTTATAAAACTGCAAGTAGTCTGGAATGTATACGGTTTAATTAGTTTTGGGATTATTTTTTTTTTGTACAAAAGTAGAAATAAAAAAAATTATTTAAAAAGAAATTTAGTACAATCCATAATAATAAAGTTGTACCATTTTATCGGTGGCCGACTTGCCACCAAAACGTAGATTAATACTTTTGATTTTTGGGTTTTTTTTGGAGGGTTTTCCTCTTTTTTGTTGCAGGCGATCTGCAAGTTCATAAGGGTCAATAGGGCTGAACAGGGTCAGCTCGTTATACCCCGGGACCTGGACCGAAAAGGTCCCATTTGCCAAAAAGTAAAAAGGCAAGTATCCCAAAGAAAACAAACTAATGTAAAGGTATCACATACTCTGCGGCACGGGCGCTGACACCCACATTGTCCTGTGTGGCCCTTGGCCAGAAAAGTGTGACGACCGCTGCTCTAGACACACTAGCCTAGTTTACAGCGCGAGGATCAATTAGGTTCGTGGACATCATCAAGGACTTATTTTTCTTAATACACGAGTGCTTACACCAACTTTATTTAATTCAGGTTTAACTTTAGTACCCAAATGACAGCTTAACATAACATTCAAACCTAACCTTTTTTTTTTGTTAAAACATGTGGAATCTATGCAAAAACGTTATATATATATATATATATATATATATATATATATATATATATATATATATATATATATATATATACAGGGTGATTCACGTTGAGTGTCCTATTAAAAGTTCTGGGGAACCAAAAAAAATAACTTTTTGAAATTTGGCATACGGCCATAACAGGTAATAAGCTACATTTTAAAAATATTTTAGCAATTGCAGCGTTGCCAGATCTAACCGAAACCAACGGCAACATTGTAATTTTAAATGGAACACCCTATTTTTTATTGCAAATTTAGATTCTACACAAAATTTCAAGTAAGTTTTATTAACATGTTCCTATACCTATATCTTACCGTTTTTAAGAAAATAATTAATCACTATTTTTTTATATATATATATATATATATATATATATATATATATATATATATATATATATATATATATATATATATATATATATATATATATATATATATATATATATATATATATATATATATATATATATATATATATATATAAAATAAGGGTGATTCACGTTGAGTGTCCTATTAAAAGTTCTGGGAAACCAAGAAAAAGAACTTTTTGAAATTTGGCACACGGCCATAACAGGTAATAAGCTACATTTTAAAAATATTTTGGCAAGTGCAGTGTTGCCAGATCTAACCGAAACCAACGGCAACATTGTAATTTTAAATGGAACACCCTGTTTTTTATTGCATATTCGGTTTCTACACAAAATTCTAAGTAAGTTTTATTTACATCTTCCTATACCTATATCTCACCGTGTTTAAGAAAACAATTAATTACTATTTTTTTTAAGGAAAATCACCATGTTAAAAAGGTTTAAAATTTACGTGCCTAACTGCGCTGGATACTAGAAATTTTTTATGGGGTTAGACAATGCATGTATTTAAAAGATCTACATGCTATTATAGCAATATATCTTACAGGGTGTCCCAAAAAAATAATGATTAAAACTCAGTTTTTTCAAATACAACATATTGTATTTTATCCCATTTTTAAATAGACCAATAATTTACCTACAAAATGTCAATACATGTTTCTATACCCATCTGCCACCGTTTTTTAGATACAAACAAATTTTAATTTTTTCCCTGTTTTTAAATACTATCTACAGTAAACCACCGCCGCGCCGGCTTAATTTACAATTTACCTAGGTAGGCCATGAAAGTTTGTATTTTAAATTTCCCTGACATCTTTTTGACATATAAGGTAAAAATAATTTTGTTTGATTAATAAGGAATAAATGCTTAAAAAATTAAAATTTGCTTATATTTAAAAAACGGTGGCAGATGGGTATAGAAAGATGTATAAACATTTTGTGGGTAAATTATTGGTCTATTTAAAAATTGGATAAAATACAGTATGTTGTATTTAAAAAAATTGAGTTTTAATCATTATTTAATATCGGTAAAAATGCAAATTTTTGGGACACCCTGTAGGATATATTGCTATAATAGCATGTAGATCTTTTAAATACATGCATTGTCTAACCCCAAAAAAAATTCTAGTATCCAGCTCGGTTAGGCATGTAAATATTAAACCTTTTTAACATGATGATTTTCCTTAAAAAAAATAGTGATTAATTATTTTCTTAAAAACGGTAAGATATAGGTATAGGAACATGTTAATAAAACTTACTTAAAATTTTGTGTAGAATCTAAATTTGCAATAAAAAATAGGGTGTTCCATTTAAAATTACAATGTTGCCGTTGGTTTCGGTTAGATCTGGCAACGCTGCAATTGCTAAAATATTTTTTGTAGTTTATTACCTGTTATGGCCGTATGCCAAATTTCAAAGTTTTTTTTTTTTGGTTCCCCGAACTTTTAATAGGACACTCAACGTGAACACCCTTATATATATATATATATATATATATATATATATATATATATATATATATATATATATATATATATATATATATATATATATATATATATATATATATATATATATATATATATATATATATATATATATATATATATATATATATATATATATATATATATATATATATATATATATATATATATATATATATATATATAAAAGTTTTTGCATAGATTCCACATGTTTTAAAAAAAAAAAAAAGGTTAGGTTTGAATTTATGTTAAGCTGTCATTTGGGTACTAAAGTTAAACCTGAATTAAATAAAGTTGGTGTAACACTCGTGTATTAAGAAAAATAAGTCCTTGATGATGTCCACGAACCTAATTGATTTGGGAGTTGCATAATATCTATATATTTATAGAATTATTAAAAATGTCAAAATGACAGTTTTATTATGAAAAAAATTGTTTAAATCGTTTTTTTCTTGTTTTATTTACCTATTACTACTCATCATTTGATATCTTTATTAAATTATTACAATGGCTGTTTTGTCACTCTACTAAAACCATAGAAACGTAAAACAACATTGAGAGATGAGCGGATTTTTTTATTCTAAATTAGTATTTACATGAGAATATCTCGTAAACAATTAAATATAGGGAATAAAACCAATAAAAAAATATTAAATTTTTTTAACAAAAATTGGATATTTAAAAAAAAAGGTCCCTTATACGGTTTTTAACACCTATAAAAATTTTAAATAAAAAAATAAATATTTTTTTTAAATTTTTTAATTTAATATTAAAAAAATAAATCCCACTTTATATAATATATATATATATATATATATATATATATATATATATATATATATATATATATATATATATATATATATATATATATATATATATATATATATATATATATATATATTTACATAAATATCTTTTTTGTTATTTTTTAAGATTAATTAAATATAGGGGATTAAATAAAAAATGTAAGGTCACCCGGGGTTTAGTTGAAATTATTAAATGGATTTCTTAGAACTATAAATATAAAGAAAACCTTATTTTAATTTAGGGTTCCCTTTTTTTTTTAGTTTGTTTATTCTGTTTATTAAAAAATTTTTTTATACGTTTTATATTAATTTATTATTTCGCGTCATATAATACTAATCTAAACAAAATTTTAAACATTTCGGGACACACGCGTTTATTTAACACGCGTTTTTTCTAGGTGGTATTAATTCCCCCCCGGGCCCCCCGGTATTTGTGGGGCGTCAAAGTAAAATTTCAATGGTCAACTACATATCTAAACAAAATCCGGTTTTCCGGTCCGCCGAAAAAGAGGGCCTTTTCCCCCCCCCAATTTGTAAAAAGGTGCAAAGGGTGGGGATTCATTTTTTTTTTTTGGGATACCGCCTTTTTTTTTGGAAAATAATTGTCCTTATACGAGCTGACCCTGTTCCCTTGACCCTAGAACGAACAAAAAAGAAGAGATCCTAACGGATTAACAAAAGCTGTTTTATGGGGAATATTTAACGCAAAAAAAAGCCAGTCATCAAACAAAACATGAAATTTTGGGTTTGGAGAACGACACAAATTTAAAAGTGATCCATTCTTTCCCTTTTTTCATTTTTTCGATTTGTTTAAATTTTAATTTTGATTTCCAGCCTAAAGGGTGGTGTTTTTTGCATGCGTATTAAAAATTGAAAGATTTCATAAATTTTTTCGTTTAAAAAATGCAAGTAGTCTGGAATGTATACGGTTTAATTAGTTTTGGGATTATTTTTTTTTGTACAAAAGTAGAAATAAAAAAAATTATTTAAAAAGAAATTTGTCAACCAAATAATGTTGTACCATTTTAGGTGGCCGACTTGCCACCAAAAGTAGATTAATATTTTATTTTTTGGGTTGTTTTTGGAGGGTTTTCCGTTGCAGGCGATCCGTTCATGGGTAATAGGGGAACAGGGTCCTCGTTATCCCGGGACCTGGAAAAGGTCCCATTTGCGTAAAAAAATATCCCAAAGAAAACAAAAAAAATGTAAAAACACATATCTCCCGGGCGCGACACCACCCGGGCCTTGAAAAAGGGAGACCGCTGCTCTAGACACACTATAGTTTACAGCGGAGGATCAATTGGTTGGTCATCAAGGACTTATTTTTCTTAATACAGATTTAACCAACTTTTTTAATTCGGTTTAATTTTTTCCAAATGAAGCTTAAATAAATTCAAACCTAACCTTTTTTTTTGTTAAAAATGTGGAATTTATGCAAAAAAGTTATATATATATATATATATATATATATATATATATATATATATATATATATATATATATATATATATATATATATATATATATATATATATATATATATATATATATATATATATATATATATATATATATATATATATATATATAATTTATAAACTTTTTCAAAAATTATTTTAATGTTATGTTGCTGTCATTTGGGTATAAAGTTAAACCTGAATTAAATAAAGTTGGTGTAAGCACCTTTTTATTAAGAAAAATAAGTCCTTGATGATGTCCACGAACCTAATTGATCCTCGCGCTGTAAACTAGGCTAGTGTGTCTAGAGCAGCGGTCGTCCCCCTTTTCTGGGCCAAGGGCCACACAGGACAATGTGGGTGTCAGCGCCCTGCCCAGGTATTGATCCTTTCATTAGTTTTTTTTTTGGGATTTTCCCTTTTTTCTTTTTGGCAAATGGGCCTTTCGGTCCGGGATCGAGTACCCTTTTTTGACCCTTATGTTGCAGATCGCCTGCAACAAAAAAAGGAAAACCCCCAAAAACAACCCAAAAATCAAAAGTATTAATCTACGTTTTGGTGGAAGTCGGAATAAAAACAATTTTTTTATTATGGATTGTACTAAATTTCTTTTTAAATAATTTTTTTTTATTTCTACTTTTGTAAAAAAAAAAATAATCCCAAAACTTTAAACCGTATCATTCCAGACTACTTGCGTTTTATAACTTTGCGTAAAAAATATTTATGAAATCTTTCTTTTAATTTTTAATACGTACATACGTCAAAAAACACCACCCTTTAGGCTGTACAAGTCAAGAAATTCAGAAATTTAAAACAAATCGAAAGAAAAATGAATTTAAAAAGGGAATTGGAATGGACTCACTTTTAAATTTGTGTCGTTCTCCAAAACCCTTTCATGTTTTTGTTTGATGACTGATGCTAATTTTTTTCTGCGTTGCTGATTCCTACCATTTCCACCATATAAACAGCTTTAAAATGAACTTAATCCGGCTTCAAAGGATATCTTCTTTTTTTGTTGGTTCATAAAATAACTGAACAGGGTCAGCCGTTATACCCGGGGAAAGAGGAATTTTCCAAAAAGTAAAAACGAGTTAAAGAAAAAACAAACTGAATACAAAACTATAAAAATTTACTTTCACAAGGTTGCGTAGGTAGGTGGATTTACAAACGGAAAACTTTTTGTTTTGTTTATTTGTAGTTGACCATTGAAATAATTTACTTTGACGCGGGCCCTCCGGTTGCGGGACAGGCGGGCCCGCGGGGAATTACCCACGGTCCGAGCCCCTTTTAAACCGTGGTTATTAAAGTTTAAAACATTTTTTTAGATTAGTATTTATGACTGCGAAATAATAATATAATGCATAAAACGTAAAAAATATTTATTAATTTAATCACAAAACAGCCCTAAACTAAACTAAAAAAACAATTATTTGTTCAGAACCTATACAAATAGCTAAAATATTTGATGATTTATTTTCTTTATATTTACTGTTTAAGAAATCCATTTATAATTTCATTTTTACTAAACTGCGGTGTGACCTTCGACTAGTACTTAATCCTGTTAAGTAAGTACATCTTACAAATTAAGGAAAAATATTTTATTATATTATATATATATATATATATATATATATATATATATATATATATATATATATATATATATATAAGGGTAAGTCAGTAAAGTGGGACCCCCATTTATTTCTTTTAATATTCAAATTGGAAAAAAAGTTTAATAAAAAATATTTTAGTTTTTGCTCTCTATATTTTAAACAAGTTATTATACAGGATTATAAAATAAAGGACCAAGTTAATTTTTTAAAGACTC
>JAHBCN010004039.1:0-12500 GCA_019359885.1 Listronotus oregonensis
CGATAAAGTTACTATCTTAAGTGCTTCTTTAATATTTTTAAGCCATTTATACAGTGAAGTCCTTATGAAGTTACCTTTATAGGTTAGCAGAATTTTAAAACTTTTACTGGTACAATTATGAGTAGCTTATACATATTTTTATCATGATAGTTAAATTTTTCTTTTTGAAGTAAAAAACTACTGGGATTTTAAAGTTTTAGGACTCTTTTAAGCCATTTTTAAAAAGTGTATAATATCGTATGTTTCCTAAAATATTTAAAATGGTATTAGCTTATATCTTCATTGTAACCTTTTGGCTAGTTTGCAATTCTTATATACAGCGCAAAATATTTCTAATTGAATGAATATAATTAGTTTAAAATTACCTCTTCCTTTTAATTTCTTTTAAAATCTTTTTTAATTCTGTGTTAACTTATGTACAGCGTGGCGCATTTTGGTTGTGTTTATAGGGTATAGAGAAAATCGTAAAAGATGGAACAATTCTGTTTGTACAGGGTGTCCCAAAATCGATTTTTATCATTGGGATTTTGAAAACTTGAAGAGATACGAGGTCAATTAATTAAAGTCAAAGTGGTGCAATTTAATGCTGATCAAAATGCCACCTTAAAGATTCAAACATTTTAAATACTTCCGAAGATTTTTGGAAAAAAAACGAATATTCGCGATTTTACTTTTATTTTTTTCATGACTCTATTTAAATAGATATAACAGAATAAATTTTACCTTCTCAAAGCTACTTTTTCTCTTCTGCAAGACAGTGTTATTAGATTTATGACGTTTTGTCTTCTAGCTACCATCATCAACTTTGTTTTTTTAAATATGGCCCTGGACTTTTATTATGTACTTTAGGAGCTTTTAGGATCCCAAAACAAATAATATATCACACTTATTTGAAAAAAACATTTTAATATTTTCCTACCAAAAATATATCATCTGTCTCTCTAACGCATCGTTTCTTATGAATATTGATATTAATATGAAATTTTTGAATAAATGCGATTGACCTCGTATCTCTCTCTTTAAGTTTTCGAGATGTCAATGAGGAGAATTGAATTTGGGATACCCTGTACATCCTCGGCATGGATTTTTAAAACAAATTAAAATATGTTAAAATTTTAGTCAGAAACCAATAAAATTATGTAGAGGGAAGGTTATAATAAAGTTTTATCTTTATGTCAAAGTCTACTTAAATAATAACGAAAATGATATATAATAATATAAACATCAAACTATTTTTATTTAAATTTTAAATTATTACTAATAAATATTTTTTTTTTAAAATTCATTATTTAAAACATAATTAATTGACTTAAAATAATTTTATGACAAACAATTTATTAAGAAAAATTAAAACTTAGGATAAAGATGTTACTACATACTACAGCATTTTTTTGGAAAAGAGGTAATATATTAATATACTAATATAATAACACCATGAATGTAACATTCAAACATATCGGCTTTATAAAATTTTCAAAAAGCATCTTTCTGCGAACTTTAAGTTACCTTTTAAGGCCCGTTGTTATAAAATTGCCGGTAAACTGGGTAAAAAAAAATCTTAAGAATAAACCGAGGATTACTTTCACTTTTTTTTTATTTCCCTTAAAAAAAAGTTTAAACAAAGTTTTAACCGTAAGTAGAGGTTTAAAAAATCCAAAATTAAGAAAACTGAAGTTAAAGCCACAGAAGTCTAGATAATCCAACATTATAATATCCGGCCTATTTAAATGTGGTGTAAAATTTTTATTTTAACAAAAAGTATTATAAGGGTTAACAAAATTAAAATTACAAAAGACCGCATGTTTTTACATTTAAAATAATTATACTAAGGCATAGAAATTCTAAGGACTCTACCTAAAGAGTAAGAAAGAAAAGTTTGGTTTTAATCTGTGGTAAGATAATTTATCAAGTTTGCTACTTGTCCCTTCTTTTGAAAGTTCAAGAAGAGATTTATAAAATCTTTTAAACAATAATTTTTTAATCGCATTGTATTAAACTTTATATTTACAAAGAGTCTTGACATAAAAATAAAACTTAATTATAACACCCCTACGTAGTGTTATTAGTTTTTGGATAAAAAAAAAAACTGTAAAAATGGTAGTTTTAGCTGACTTATATCCCAAGTGTGGGTATAATTAAAAAGGTAATTTAATTTGGAGTCGACTGGTAAAATATTATATGGGGTGTTCTATTAAAAATCCCAAATTTTTGTAATAACTTGAAAACCTTAACAGACAGAAAGAAAAGTATGCTACTGGAATCTACGTTAATATCTACAAAATATAGCTATTTAAAGTTTTCTCTACCTCTAATAACCAGAATACTTGTAAAATCAAAAATTTTTAAAAATGCCCTTCTATCTCAAAATAAATTAAGTTAGCATTAAAATTGTAACACATTTAAATTTATTTTAAAAATCTGTCCCGAAAACGGACAAACATATTAATTGCTCCATTTTAAACGATTTTCTAAATACCCCGTAAATACAACCAAAATGTGCCACTCTGTACATGACTTAAAATATAATATTAGGAAAAAAAATGGCTTTACTTAATCCAGGACACAGGAAACAAACTGTTGATTGCCAAGTATCTCAATACTTTTACTGTCGCTGTAAGTACAGTTACGGCCATAAAATTTCGGGTAACGATTTTACGTGTTGTAAAACAGCCTTCAGTTACCAGCTTACCTTTACTTTTGACACTAATTCGAAATCTGTCATTGTCCAAAAAATATATCAAGTTCTTCGAACCATGCCACGCATGTCAGTAGCCAAAAAGGGTCAAGTTGTTACATTGCTGGAGGAGGGCTACTCAGAAAAATCTGTTGCGGAGAGAGTCGGAGTGCCAAAGAGTTCGGTTCATGATATCAAACAAAAATTTCATAATAGAAATTCGCACGAAAAGGAAGGTAGCGGTCGTCCACACATATCAACCGAGGAACAAAACGAAAACTTGATAAGCTGCGTTCGAAGAAATCCTTTTAAAACAGCCTCTTCTGCAAAACTAGAAACAATTTTTCCTATGGTCGACAGAACAGCACGGCGCTGCATCAACAAAATTTGGAGCTTCGATGCCGTCGAGCGGCCAAAAACCCTTTTAACACAGGCAAATAAACAAGAAACGGTTGGATTTTGCCTAGAATACCTCAGGAAATACGTTTCTGGAAAGGGTAATTTTAGTATGAAAAATTTTCCAGTCAAGTTTTAATGGAAGTATGCATATTAGACCCCCAAATTTAAGATTTGAAGAGACATACACCCAAAAGATAAAACAGAGTGGTAGGTTTTCGTCAATGTTGTCGGATGTATCGGCCAGGATGGGTGGGCGTTTGCCATCATATCCAGGGCCTTAACGCCAATTCTTATCAAGAAATACTCCAAATATCATGCTGCCAGCGCCTATAATGTCTTATGGTAATGATTTTATCTATCAGCAGACAATGCCTCCATACAGACCAAAGGGTCACCGACTGGTCAAGAAACAACAGGTTAGAATCCTTCCCTGGCTATCGCGAAGTGCCGACGTCAACCCGATGGAAAATGTATGGGGACTGATAGTTTAAAATCCAGTCAACGCTTAACCCCGCAAATGAAGAAGAGTTATGGGCACAAATTCAAGAAGCGTGGAATAGTTTGACTGGGATTACACTAGAACATTGTTCGCTTCGATTCCAAAAAATATTGGCCTTGGTGATCGAAAAGAATGGAGTTATCATAAAATACTGATTTTTGTTTTATAGTTTATTAGTTGATATTCAATTTGATTTTAGTTTTCTGTTATATTCTGGTTTACAAAAAATCAAATTTTTCCAAAGATTTCAAATTTTCCCGAAATCTCAGGCCAACTGTACTTCACAAAACCACCGCGAAAGGCGATAAAGAGGAAAAAACGATTAAATAAAAATTTTGATGATTTCTTCATCCATTTAGCCCAAATAAATCTTGAGCTTTGGCTCTATAATGGGTATTTGTTTTTATGAAAATAAAATTTATAAACATAGATTTAAAAGTTTTTCCCTTGGTGTTTGTAAAAAAAATTTTATGTTTTACTAAAAATTAATTTTATATATTACTTTATTATGAGTTTTAAAGAAATTGATTCTTATAGATTTTTTTAAACGTAATTTTAAGTAATAAAAAGTTTCAAAAATTCTTTTTGAAATTAGTTTAAAATAGTTTTTTAATAAAGTGTATTTCCACCTCTCAACATCAATACAAGCGGAATACGCCGCCGCATGCTTTAAGGTTAGTTATGTGTGCTTAAAACCCGCCTTTCCCTTTCTTAAAAGCAGAGACAAGCCCCAGAGTTTCGGGGATTTCTTCGGGGACAATTGTTCCAAGAAAGTATGTCCCAAGTATGTTCTATAGGGTTCATGTCAGGGGACATAGCAGGCTACCCAAAGATTCATTCCTTTCTTTAAAGGGTTTCAACACCCAGTACGTGAGGTCGGGCATTAACCATTGGGGGACAAAATTAAACAATAGTCCAACCCCCTCCATAAAAGGGGAAAACCCCCTGATGGTCTGATCCCAAAAGGCTTCCCGTGGGAATTTCGTACGCCCCCAGACAAATACCGCCCTTATTTCCTTTCTCCTGAAGAAGGCACGGTGTTGGGCAGCTCTTGTTGGTTCTCTCCAAACACAAATTTGGCAATTATCACTTACCAGACAAATCCTCGAAAACATAACAGAATTCCAAAATACTTCTGGCACGCGAATCTGCTCCTCAGCCCACTACAGTCGACGAACTCGGTGCTAATGGTGTAGCCGAGGGACTCTTACTGGCCCCCGACATTTTAAGCCTGACTGTAATATCAATCAATCAAAAAATCAATCATTTATTAGTCTATAAAATCATATACTGACATTAGGCAATTAAAAATAATATATCATAATGGGAAAATAAAATAAAATAAAATGATAAGCTTAACCTAGATTAAAATGAATAAAGATAAAAATATTAAAAGAGACTGAACTGGCTTTAAAAAAATTCCCAAACAATATAACAACTAACAAGAAAACCTATACTAAGACTTCACTTCCAAAAACCCGAAAAACTGAAAATACGTTATGTATAAAAATTCTTTTCCCGTTTTTTTTCCAAATATGGTTAGGTCCTCGATTCTTTTTAAGGTCGGGCATTTATTGTAGATTTTAATGCAAGAATAATAAAGGTTTTAAGGTGGTGTTCTGTGTTTTGGGGGGTTTTTTGATGACGATTCCTGGTTTTGTTTATGATTTTGCAGGTTCTTTTCCTCCTTTATTCCATGAACATAAGTACATTTCAAATTTAAATAGTATTACTGTGAGAAATTTTTTTTTTTAAATGTTTCCCTCATGACCAATGGTTTCACCCGAATATGAGTCTGACTATTTGTTTTGGATCAAAGACTCTATTGATGGTTGTAGCCTAAAGCAAATTGTAGGAGAGGAGTTTTGGGATGCAAGGGCATAATATCCAGTTATCGGAAAAGGAACTGTATGAAGAGAAAGCAAGTTTTTGCTCTGCAAGTCCCCACAAATTTTTGGGGCCCCAGCTGTTTTTTTGAGTCAAAACAAAAAATTTCACTGATGCAAACCCCTGTCTTGATTTAGCTCGGAATATTATTATAAAAATGAACCGTCATTGTTTTTCTTTTATTCAAAATCAGTCCGTTAGATGACACCACTGATTCAAAAAACCTTCGATTTCTAAAATTTTTTTAAAAAGTTCATCTCCATTTCCCAAAATACCAACAGTTTATCTCTGAACTTGATGGTTTTGTTCGGGAGTTTTGGTCATTCACGAATAGAAAAAAACAATATTGACCCGAGGGCACCTAAAGGGACCCCCCTATTGGTCTGATTGAAATTATTGAGTGCCCAGGATTTTTTTTTTCTTTAGAAAAAAACATTATAAGAGGAGAGCCCCTTATTCCCAAACATGCTCCCCGAACAAAACTAGGATTGGGGCTCGAAGGCCGGACAAGTCAAAAACAGGCAACGCCCTTTTCTTGCTCTAGCTTTTTGTATGAACTGAACCAACTCAATACCGCTGTATCGGGATCTTAAGGTGAAAACCATGTTGACTGTTAAAGGAGTTTTATTTATTAAGGAAATTCATCAGTCGTTATATTGGAAACCTTTCAAAAACTTTCAAAAAAGATACATTGGGTTATGGGTCTATAGTTCTTTTTTGGTCACCTTTTAAATACTGGAACCATTTTTTCCTATCTTTAGAGCTGCCGGAAAAATCCCTGTTTCAATTGCTGAGTTAGTCAATATAGTTAAGGGTTTGATTATTTCATGGGGTTAAGCCTTAGAACTTTGCTGGAATCTAGTCCCCCATTGACTTTTTTTTTATCTGAGACATAATACTGGATCTCCACCTCGGTGGCTAAGAAGAAGGGGAATTGGGCTGGTGAGGGCCAACGGGTGCATTTAAGTTATTTTCCCAAAGTACTTTTTAATTTGTCTTCGCTATTATTGGAAGTACCTTCCAAATTCATTGGCTCCCCTTTCGATAATTCATAGTTGTTCATTGGGTTTATTGGCGTGTTTGCTTTTTCCTTCCAAGTTCTTCATTTATTTGTCCCAGATTTTGCGTTTATCTGGTTTTTCAATTGTGTTTTTTGTTCCATTTTACCCGTATATTTTTCCTTTCATTTTTCTTTTTTTCCATAATGGTTCCCGGGTGCTCATTTGGTTTGTAATTAACTGTAATAAGTCGTAGTCGTCTTTAGCTTTTTTAAGTCCGCATTATACCATTGTTTCCCTTGGTCATTGTTTTTATATTTTCCGGACAAGTGGGAAATTGTAGTCCAAACAAATGTCTAAAAAAAGCTATCAAATCCATTTTATCCTCTGTGTACCCCTCCAGTTCTCGTGGCTTAAACTTTTCTGGATCATCAGATTTTTGTAGAGAGTTTTATTTTTCTTGATTCGGCTTTTTTTTTGGCTTTATTTCAAAATTAATTTTCAGTTCCTGTAGTGATGGTCAGATAAGTGTGGTTTATTATTTTGCAACAGATAAGGCCTCATCAATGTTTGTAGTCTGAACCGATAGCGATTTTACGTTCGACCTTGTCTGTCCGTTGCAAAAGTCTTTTTTAAGGTTAAATGAATCTGGGGAAGTCTTTCAGTAGTTTTGTTTAGCGTCGGTCTTTTAAAGCTAGATATGTTAAAGTCACACATAATTATTTTCTTGTATGATTTCATACAGTATAAGGAGACCAGAAGCTTGGTTTTAAAGGGTCAACATTCCCGAGGGTGGCCTATAGATCGCAATCACAATCACTTTTTCACAGGAGTTTATTTAACCACAGCATTCGATATGCATTTAGTTAAAAGTTTTTTATCTTTCGGATTTTGCTACCCCTGGTTTCTGGTATATTTGCGGTACCACCATGAATGTGTTCCTTCCCCAAATGATTTTGAGAGTGTAACCAGGGAATTTATACTAGAAGTTGCACCTCCTTTTAATCCAAGTCTCAGATATGCAAATATGTGGTTGCCATTGCATAGGATTTCTAATTGGTTTAATTTATTTTTAAAAATTCTAAATTGATGATGTATAAAAAGTTGATTTTGGTACTTTATGTGCGTCCAACTGGGATAGTCGAGGATATAAAAAATTTTGGGTACGGGTGCATATTTTTTTCGTCCCGTTTGTAAATATTTGGGTTGATTTTGGGTTGGCAGAACTTGCTCGTGGCACCAATATTTATAAGTTTTTTTTTTATTTTATTCGCCCGGGAGCAGTTTGTTCCTGGTTTGGGACTTTGAAAGTTGAGTGGTTTTCGGAATTTGATTTGGGGTTTCTTGGGGTTGCCTTTTTTGTGTGTTGCGGGGGAATTTTAAAATTTAATTTTTTTTAATTGCCTTTCAGTTTCTCCCCTATCTTTTGTTGCAGGAGCTTTTTCCCTTTTGTCCTTATTATGTTTTTTGGGAAATATTTGAGTACAATCCATTTTTCCTTTTTGTCAACTCCCTCTTCCTCACTAAATGTATGGGATTATTTTATTGCAGTCTATTTAAAGAGCTCTCTGGGGTGCGGAAAAACATGATATTTTGTGGTTCGTTGATGAATAAATTATTTAAATTGGGTTTTTTTAAATGGTGCTCCTATAAATTAAATTTTTTTTGAGTTTTGTTTAAGCCTTTTTTAAACCAATGACCTTTTCCTTTCTTTATTTTCGTTTGTAGCAATATTATTATTAGTCATGTTTATCTAGTTTATTTGATACTAGGGTGGGAATCATAATTTGAATAAGTTACTTTCTGATACTGGCAGTTTGATATGGTATTTCCTGCTATAGATTTAAAGTTTTTTCATGAAATTGTATGAATCATTTCCCCCAAAACAAACTTGGGCGCCGTTTAAAATATTGCTTTTGAATTGTCTATGTTTTGTTTGGTTATTTCCCACTTTTTAAACCCTTTCTTTTGCTTTTTACTTGTTCATTCAGTTTTTGTTCGAAAATTTTAAACTAATCAGAGGTTTTTAAGGCTATCGTTCATAACTTTTCTTCCAATCTTTGCCCTCAGTTCCACTATTGACGACCGGTTCTTCGTCCAAATTAAATGCTGTTTTTTTCTTCTCTTAATGCCTTGAGCTTCTTAGATAAGAGACAGCTAATAAATTGGTGTCACCTTTCCCAATTCTGGTACTGGTAGAAGCTTTCAGAATTTTTTAATTTGTTTTTAAACGATTCTGTTGTTAGTAAACGTTTCCTACCACTTTATTCTTTTGCAGACAATTAGTCTCTATTGATTCCATATGCAAAAAATCATTTTAAAAAAAACCCTATTTTCTTAGCCACAAAGGGAAGTGACCTTTTAACTAAAACCACTATTCTTGCATAAAAATTTTGTACTTTGGCACGAAGGACAACAAAATTAATGTAACTTTCACCACCAAAATAAGACAAAAAAAAGGTTTTCTTAAAATAATATTCTAAAAACATTTTTTTAGCACCATGCAAATGTTATAATTTAAAAGATAAACATAAACAAATATGCAGACCAAAAAACCGGTTTAGTAAAGTTAACTTAACATGCCAAAACCGGGTGATGCAAAACTTTTGAATCTCTGTGTATTTGCAAAGGAATATTTAGGACATACTGTTCTTTATTTTAAATTTTTGATCTAACTGACAATAGTAATACTGGATTATTTTAAGTTGCAAGAAAAACATGTAAATACTTTGGGGGGTTATTTCTAACAGTACCAATACTTATTTGATTAAACATATAGAACTTAATAAATGCTGTAGTTACTCAAGTTACATCAAAAAATATTAAAATCTTATTTTTACAGATTTCTTGATCTTAAAAAAATATGTTACTTCTGTCAATAAATATTACTATCTAAAAATGTAAAATATTGGAATGAAAAATCAACAAAATGTTTTTTTTTAGTGCAAAACGATGTAATTTTAAAAAAGTAATAATAATGTTTTAACTACTTATTTAGTGATTAAATACCCGTTAAAGTGAGGTTTATTTAAAACTTTTTAACTTTATACTTGTTTTCGTTTTAATTTACTCGACTTTTGGTTTAACTTATCAACATGGGTTAATAACTTCTTAGAATATCCCAGGATAGAAAAAATTAAAAAGTTTGCCTGTTAAAAAGTTTTATGCGATTAAATTTTGTGTATAACAGAACCTAGGTTAAATTTTACCTAATCTGTAGTTAAAATAATGGTGTTAACTAGATTTTTAAATTTCTATAAAAATCATTAATTTATTTTTGTACTTTAAATTTTAACACCTTACTATTTTTTTCAACAACAATCTCTTGACAGTGTTTTAACTGCCTTATGTTATCATAATAAAACAAACAAAAAATTTTATTCGGGTTAAATGTTTTTTAATAAAAAGACAAAACAAAATATCCCTTTATAAAATTAGGAAGAGTTGGATTACAATTACGAAGTCTTTAGATTCATGAAAAGTTCCGGGTCCGGCTAAGACGGTTACATCGGGTTTTATCTTCGCTGGAAATGGTCAAGTCGCTGGACGCAGAAATTCTTAAGAAAAAGAACCTTAATCGATTAAGGTTAAAGTTAAAAGCACTAGCATCGTCCCGTTAAGAAGGTTCAAAACAATCAGTCCTGGTAGCGATAGATTGGTGATGTTAATGTTCAGTCTAAAGGTGTATTAGTTAGGCGTTAGAAGAAAAAAAAAACATTTTGCATTTCGAATATTATTTTTCTGTTTTACATAGTATATATGGTAAAGTAAACAATTGAGAGGAAGAAAAAAACATAAATCTTTGCCAGACAAGGCTAAAAAAGTTATAATTTTTACCCATTGTATCGCCTTGTCTAATATACCAATAATATCAATGTGTGGAATGCATTACTGATGTAAACCGAAAATTAAATGCACTACCGATGTAAACCAAAACTCTTTCTTTGTATAAAAAAAAGCTTTAAAACGTTTTAAACGTTTATACACATTTTTTTATTTAGGTAAAAGAGAAAGAGTCAGAGAATTAAATTTTTGATTAGACTATTTTAATAATATATTCAATGACTATTAAGGTAGTTTATTCGCGACAGTCGTGAACAAAAGGTTCGCCTTATAGTAAGTAAAGCTTGGTCCGTCCACAATCAAAACGAGATCTCTTTCTAATACAAATTAATTGTTAAACAGCCCGGAATTCCTTTGACTAGTACCATGATAGATCATTATATTTTTTTCTACTTTGATTTATTTCGTAATGCAGTATTTTAAATGGATCACAAATGCACTGTTCCAAATAAGATTGAATTCGCTTTACCAAAAGTTGGAAGTACTCAATGCTTAAAAATAGTATTTTTGTAGAAGACTGTACACAACACATAAGGTCTGTTAGTTATTCAGTAATATTTTACACGATTTTACACTTTTTGAACCCACCTAGTCCTAAACTACACCTTCATAAAAGCGATTACGTAAAAAAAGAATAAAATAGTGTACACTATTTTTAATAACAAACAGACCCACTTTCAAAAATCAATAATTTCTTAACAAAACGATTAAAAAATTAAGTTTTTTTTTATATTTTTTTAATACTTTAATTTATATTGCATTATTAAATAAAAATATCGTAAAAACCGTTTTCGAGATATTTCTAAATGAATGCATGGCTTTTATACATGACAGATATTGACAATGTTAATTATGCACAATTTAATTCTTAATATCTCGTTTCAGAGTCAATAAAAAAATCGATTATTTTTTTAGTTAGACAAAAGACACTTTATTTAACCTTCTATTTCAATTTCATTTAATTCTTTTATGCATCCTTTTACAGTTTAGTTAGAGAGACCCCGAACTTCTCGGGTTCTTCGTTTCTTCATCCCTAGAGTGTCAAGACTATGGAACCTGCTGCACGCAGAAGTATTTCCTTCTCCTCCCAATCTTCAAAAATTTAAGTCCCGTGTGAACAAACTCCCTCTCACCACACTAAAGACATCCACGGTACGTTAGTACTTAGGCATTAGCCTTCGTGGACTGTCCCAAGATAAAAAAAAAAAAAATCTTAAGGAGATCCGTTTAACGAGTGGACTACCCTAAGCAGATCTTATTGACAAAAACAGACTGAATGTTAAAATAAAAAAAATTACACATTAAACAGATATTTCCTGTCTTAACTATTATTTTTTTTTTACAATATGCAAATCCATTAAAACGTTTCTTAAGGAATTAGATACTCTGACTATTACCAAAATCAAAGCAGCAAAATTAGAATAATAAAATTCAACTAACATATCCATCATGTTTAAATTTAAAAATATTGTTTGATTTATCTTTATTTATTAATGAATATAATATATACCACATGAGTTTATTTCTGTTAGTCTAATATAAGGATAAAAACATTATTAATGTTAATAAATTTTGGTTATTTTAGATCAATAAGACAAATGACACATAAATGAAATTAACAAAATACGCCGACAAATCAGAATTTTTTTATTTTAAATGTGGTCAAATTTGATTGAAACGCAAACAAAAGAGCCGAAATAAAGGACACATTTGGAACAATATAAAATAGGTCAAATTTTATATTTTATAATAATAAATAATTTAAATTGGGTATAAAAATTATTCTTTTATATGATTTTATTCGAAAACAAAGGGCTGCTATAGTGGTTTGGCTTTGTTTAACTAGGTTAAATTATAACTGGTATTCAACCATAATAATAACTAATTAAATCAAAAGAACAGCATACTTAAGAAGAAATGTTAAAACATGAGACTTTTAAATATGTTTTTTAATCTCATATATATATATATATATATATATATATATATATATATATATATATATATATATATATATATATATATATATATATAAATATATATTTATATATATATATATATATATATATATATATATATATTTATATATATATATATATATATATATATATATATATATATATATATATATATATATATATATATAGATATATATATATATATATATATATATATATATATATATATATATATATATATA
>JAHBCN010004039.1:15000-68357 GCA_019359885.1 Listronotus oregonensis
ATAAAATATAAAATTTGACCTATTTATATTTTTCCCAAAAAACCCGCCTGGCTTTTTTGTTTGGGTTTAAACAAATTTGACCACTTTTAAAAAAAAAAAATTTGATTTTTTTGGCGTATTTTGTTAATTTCATTTATGTGTCATTTGTCTGATCTAAAATAAAAAATTATTAACAAATTTGTTTTTACCCTTTATATTAGACTAACAGAAATAAACTCATGTATATTATATTCATTAATAAAAGAAAAATCAACAATTTTTTTAAATTTTAAAAATGATGGATGTTAGTTGAATTTTATTATTCAAATTTTTGCTCTTTGATTTTGAGGTCAGAGATAATTTCCTTAAGAAACGTTTTGGATTTAGATAAAAAAAATAATATTAAGACAGGAAAATCTGTTTTTTTTTTTTTTTATTTTAACATTCAGTCTGTTTTTTGTCAATAAGACTGCTTAGGTAGTCCACTGTTAAACGATTCCTAAATTTTTTTTTTTTTTTTTAAACTTTGGGGCAGTCCAGTGTAATGCCTACTAACGAAGTGGGTCTTTAGTGTGGGGGAGTTTTTCACAAAAGGGGTTAAATTTTTGAAAAATTGGGGGGAAGGGAAAAACTTCTGCGGCAGCACATAGTCTTGAACCTAGGGATGAAGAACGAAGAAACCAGAAATTCGGGTCTCTCTAACTAACTGTAAAAGGATGCATAAAAAAAATGAAATTGAAATAGAAGGAAAAAAGTGTCTTTTTTTAACTAAAAAAAAAATCGATATTGACCTGAAACGAATAAAAAATTAAATTTTTGCATAATTAACATTGTCAATATTGTCATGTAAAAGCCAGCACATTTAGAAAATATCTCGAAAACGGGTTTTTTTGATATTTTTATTTTTTAATGAATATAAAAAAGTATTAAAAAAAATAAAAAAAACTTAATTTTTTTAAACGTTTTGGGAAATTATTGATTTGAGGGTCTGTTTGTTATTTTTAGGGGATATTTTATTCTTTTTTTCTTTAAACGCTTTATGAAGTGTAGTTTAGACTAGGGGGCGTGTAAATCGGGAAAATATTACTGAATAACTAAGACTTATGTGTTGTGTACGTCTTAAAAAAAAACTATTACATTGAGTACTTCCAACCTTTTGAAAGCGAATTCAATCTTATTTGGAAATGCATTTGTGATCCATTTAAAATACTGCAAGAAATAAATCAGAGAAAATATAATGATCTATCATGGTACTAGTCAAAGAACCGGCGTTTAAATTAATTTGTATTAGAAAGAAAATCCGTTTTTTATTTGTGGACGGACCGCTTACTTCTATAAGGCGAACTTTGTTCACGATCGCGAATAAACTACCTTAATAGTCATTGAATATATTATAAATAGTCTAATCAAAAAATCTTGACTTTTTACCTAAATAAAAAAGTATAAACGTTTAAAACGTTTTGTTTTTTTTGCTTATAAAAGAAAAAAAAGGGTTTTTGGTTTTCATCTAGTGCATTTAATTTTGGTTTAATAGAAATTCCCACATTGAATTTTTGGTATATTAAGAAGGCGAAAGGGTAAAAAAAAAATTTTTTGCCTTGTTGGCAAAGATTTATGTTTTTTTCTTCCTCTCAATTGTTTACTTTACCATATATACTATGTAAAACAGAAAAATAATATTCGAAATGACAAATGTTTTTTTTCTAACCCAACAAAAACCTTTAGACTGAAATTAACATCACCCAAACTATCGCTACCAGACGATTGTTTTTAACCCTCTAAAGGACGATGCTTGGGTTAACTTAACCTTAATCGATTAAGGTTCTTTAAGAATTTGGGCCAGGGCTTGGGCATTTAGAAGATAAAAAACCCCATGCGTCTTAAAGGACCCGAACTTTTCATGAATCTAAAGACCCCTTTTTAATCCAACCCCTCCTAATTTTATAAAGGGAAATTTTTTTTGTCTTTTTTTTAGAAAATACGAATAAAATTTTTTTGTTTGTTTTTTTTATGATAACATAAGGCAGTTAAAAAAAATGTCAAGAGATTGTTGTTGAAAAATAGTAAGGGGTTAAATAAAATAAATTAATGATTTTTATAGAAATTTTAAAAATTATTAATATATATATATATATATATATATATATATATATATATATATATATATATATATATATATATATATATATATATATATATATATATATATATATATATATATATATATATATATATATATATATATATAATATATATATATATATATATATATATATATATATATATATATATATATATATATATATATATATATATATATATATATATATATATATATATATATTAGGATCCCAAAGGAATAATTATATCTTTAAATTAGAAAACGCTGAAAAAAGTCAACTGATTTTAAATTGTACGTTTTTTTTGGCAAAATGAAATCTCAACCCTAGTTGCAACCCTTCCAACTTTTTTTCAAATGAAACCCATGTCGTGTAGGGCTTATTGACCCTGTAAAATGGAATTAATTTACTTTTTTTTTGTGTGGTTAGAAATGGAAACCTTTAAAAACAAAAGTAGAAATACCCACGAAGCACCTACGGGTGAATTAACGTTGAAATAAAAAAATAAATTTGGAATTTAGCATTGATGATGTACACGCTAAACAATGCGGATCATCAGTACCTATGAAAGTTTAAATTTTAAGAACAGACCACAAATTGCAGGCAGCACAACAAATTTATTATGTGTAAAACTGATAACGTAATCTAGCATCAACATTCGGTGGAATTTATTTTTCAGAAAAATTTCACATAAAATTAGTTAAATCAAGCCAATTGTTGAGAATACTAAAAAAAAAAAGTTAAATTTTTGTACCAAATTTAATGCCCCAGACTTAACGCCATTAGATTTTTTTTTTATTGGGGATATCTGAAAGACAATGTTTATCAAACAGGTCCATTTGAAGATTCAAAAACAGAATTAGAGGGGAATCACATAACATACCGGCTAAGGCCATTGGGAATTTCCCAGACGGGTTTTGCCTAGGAGCCTGCCAAGTAGAGGGTGGAGGGTATTTTAGCATCTGTTACGTTAATTCACCCGTAGATAGCACTAAGTAGGTATTTCTAACTATTTTGTTTTTAAAAGAGTTTTTCATTTCCGGTAACCACACTAAGTTTAAAAGAAAGGGTATGGTCGATTCCATTTTTACAAGCTTTTAAATGAGCCCACACGACATAGGTTTATTTTAAAAAAGTTAGGAGGGTTGCATGGCGTTAAAAAAATTTTAATTGCCAAAAAAAGCGTACAATCAATTGATATGTTTTAGCGTTTTTCTCCTAAGTTACTGGTTAAAAGATATTAATTTTATTCCGGACTTTGCGCACCCGGTATATATGTATATAAATATATATATATATATATATATATATATATATATATATATATATATATATATATATATATATATATATATATATATATATATATATATATATATATATATATATATATATATATATATATATATTTATATATATATATATATATATATATATATATATATATATATATATATATATATATATATATATATATATATATATATATATATATATATATATATATATAATGTTTTTTTAAATTGACACATTTACCATAACTAACGGGGCTAACAACCCGTTACCAGGGGGTTAAAATATGATATAGCATATAGGACAATAATATATTTTGATTAATAAAGAATATAAATTCTTTATTACATTTACTTGTAAAGTCAGTTTAATAGATCATAAATTATTAATATATTTTAACAGATTAATTAGATATATTTCCCTTTGGATAAAAATAATCTATTTATATGTATTACTAAAACTGTTTAATGTCAAATAAATATATTTGTACAGGTTAAAAAATAAGCAATAATAACAATCTTTTTATTCCATGCAAATAAAATATTGGCTTTTAAATTAAACTTAACGCATGTACATACCACCGAAGCCACAAAATTATATGAGTTTTAAATACAATCAAAATTAATTTGAATGTGAACAAAATTCTAACTATCTATTTCAAATTAAACAATATCATAGAATTGGGTATGCATAATTAAATTCACAAACCAATCCCTAATAACCACAGCCAACCATTTTTTTAAAAAAAATTTGTGAAACAGGTTTTATTCAGGAAACTTTATTTTATGTTAACCCCAAAAAAATTGTACATTTCGAGAAAATACTTAATAATATTTTAAATGTCAAATATTGCCGCTTTCTTAGCGGGTGATATTTTGGTGATAACATAAATGAAATGTAGACATAGTTTTTCCTCTTAGAAAAGTGTAATGAAAAAATTTAAAAAAAAAGTGGACGTAGCTTTTTCTTAGAAAATGGGTTATGGAATCAATATAATTATGCTACTTTAAAATTGTCTTAGGTAAAAAAATTTTAAAATTTTAAAAAAAATTACCATATTGTGAATTTAAAGATAGTTGTTTATGACTTTTATCACTAATATTGCTCAACAATTTGTATTACTGCTACATTTATTTATTAAATATTTAATTAGGCAATTTAAGTTTAATGATGCATTTTGCTTAAAAACCTAGATGTTTTTTTAAACTATTTTATAAAATTAATTGTAGATTTTTGTAAAATTTAAAATATCAAAATGAGTGGCTGAGCTATTTCTTTATTATTTTAATTTCGTTCAGAAAACTTCAAATATTGAAAATTTACAGGGGAGGTTTAGGTTCACCCCCCCTTATTTTTTTACGAAAACACTTAAGGGGAAGGCCCATTTTTTTTATTAAAACTTTGGATGTCCAAACGACTGCATTTTTGCAGTTATAGGAACAAACGTTAAAAACATTTAATATTTTAATTTAATTTAAATTTTTAATTACCTTTAAATAAAAACTAAAATAACAAAATTCCCCAAAAGCGGCCTTTTTTGTTTTTTAAATTTTCTAACATTTATTTTTTTCCCCTAAACGCATATGCGGTCGTTTAAATTTCAATCGCTATTTTCAAAACTAACAAAGATGGGTATAGATATTATACGGTTTTATATCAGGAATGAACAGAAGAAATTTAACAAAAAATAAAAATTTGCTTTAAATTTTAGTAACATTTTGGGAAAGTAAAGCACCTTCCGTTAACCCGGAAGTTTTTTTTGACCTACAGATAAAGTCTTTAAAAAAAAATTAAATTAAACATAATAATTTTATAATATTTGTTTTCCAAAAAACTGCATATGCGGTAGTTTGACATTTTTAATCGCCATTTTTCAGAAACTAGCAGATAAGTATAGACATAATATAATTTATATCAGAAATGATTCGTAGAATCCATTTTTTAAAAATAGGTATTCCATTAAAAAAAATCAAAGTTGATGTGCCGTTAAAACCCGGAAGTGATAGAGACAGTTATAATATCCAAAATCAGATCTTATGATATATTATAGCATCCTAAATTTGAAACCCTATGTTTTTATTCAAGAAAAAAATTGGTAGTGATTTGTTGCCCGGTATATAGGAAATTTTTTTTTTTTTAATTACCTTGCTCATAATAACCTAAAGACCGGTTTTAAACAAATATTTAATAAAACCAGTTCTCAATTTGTAAAATTTAAAAATACCCTAAAAGTTTGCACAGTGGCTGAAGTTTTTCGTTTATTTTTTTAAAAAAACCCCCCGGGGATTGCAAATCATTGCAGAAATTAATGACTTTGTAAACTTTAACTTATTTGGGAAAATTATAGGCAGTAAAATTATACACGATCAACGATACGGATTTTGTCACAAAAGATCATCGGCAACCTTCTTTAATTTGTCTCGCCTAAGTGAAACTAGTCTCTTTAGTTCTTTAGTAAATCAGAAATTCTCAATCGTGGCATATCAACGGCTTTTGATCAGGTCTGGCATGATGCACCCCGAAATAAACTTTTCTCCCACGGTTTTTTAACTTTGTTCTTAACTCTTTTTGTTCTTTTTCAATCGACGTATGTTATTTTCATCAAAATATTGCTGGGGTGCCCCAGGGGTAAGAACCCATCTATAGGTATCCTTTATTCTAATACTCGGTTTTTTAAACCTTCTTTATTATAAATCTGAGAAACAATTGCAGTGTAATAACCTTGAATGATCTTAATTGGTACAAATATTCTATATCCGTTGCCACAGCAGCTTTTAAATCTACAATTCCTTTAATAGGTCAAAATATTGCCTTCTTTTATTCTGTATACTCTGTATGTATCCCAATTTATATTCTGCTACTAATTTGATTTTTAAGAAATGCTGTCTTTTACAAACTTGAGGAATCTTGTTCAATATTAAGAAAAGCTTTTCTACTATTTATTGACCCCACAACAAGCTGTAAGACACCAGACGTTTTACGTATTTCTATTTTGCATCTGTAAAATCCGAATTGTCGTAAAATGTACTTAATTTAATAACACAGGTCCACTAAAAGTGGTGTCTGCTGGGTACCGGACTAAGATTTTCTGGTGTATTTTTTCCCGCTGAACACGAATCTGAAGTAAAAATTGGGGTCAAACAGTAATCAATCAAGAAAAGGGCTAACTTCAGATATTAATAATGTTTTTTAAAAAAATTAAAACATCAATATCTTAAAAACTCTAAAAGATACAGACCTTTATTTTAAGTTATATTATTTTTGTGTCAAAATGCAATATTTTTCAAGTTATAATAAAAAAACTGAATTCTCAGAATTTTTTTCCAGGTCTACCTCTGGAAAAAATTTAAAAATTATTTTTTTTTTTAATTTTTGGATTTTGTCTGCAAATTTTAGGCAAATAAAATAAATGATTAATAATTAAAAAACAATCAAAATGATTAAAAACTATTTTATATATTTTTCCTATCCTGGCCCAAAATTTTTTTGTTAAAATTACATTCTATATCATTTATTTTATCAAAAATGTTAACATAACTTTTTGTATAGACAATTTTAAAAGCTTTATTTTGTGTTTCATGATTTTTTTTTACTCTTACAGTTTATACAGTAGTAGTCCAAATATTCCGTAGTAGCAGGTTTCTGCCGGTAAATGTACCGTACGGTTTTTTGGGTTTTTCTCAATTTTTTGCTGTTTGACCCCCAACTTTGACTTTAGATCTATATTCAGTGGGAAAAAAAAACGCCAGAAAATCCTAGTTCGACACCCAGCACACACCATTTTTTTGTGGACCTGTGTAATTTTAGTTCTGAGAATCCCATTTTTATTAATTTTTAAGGTCTACTGGGAACTGTAGCGCAACAACTATATTTTTTTTCATTACACAAAAATGTATTTTTATAATGATTATATATAAATCTCCAGCAATAGGCGGAATTTTATTTTAATATAAAAACAAACTAATTAAATTGTAAAATTATTGTATATTCCACACTTCTAAAATCTTTATTTTTATAGATAAAATAGTTATGTTGCAGCATTTTATGAATTTTCATGGTGTATAGAAATGATCGAATAATCACATCAATTTGGAAATGGAACACCTGTATTGAAAAAATTCTCTAATTTTCCCTTTTAATATATATAACTTATCTATGTTCGGATAAGATAACAGGCTTTGAATTTAAATCACTCTTAAGCCATAGTTAGCCATAGATACAACCCAAGGTTTGGCAAAAGTCAAGGAAGTTAGCCATGGTTTGTCTTGAAACCACACAAAAATATAAATATTTGACAGAAGTCAATTTTGGGTTGTATCCATGGCTAACTAGGGCTTATAAGAACAGATTTAAATTCAAATAACTTGTGTTTATCCGAACATAGATAGTTATATATATTTGAAAGAGAAGATTACAGATTGAATTTTAATCATTACAGGGTGTTCCATTTTAAAATAACGAAGCTGATAGATTTGTTAATTTTCCGATCATCATTTGTTTTTCTATCTTAACCATGAAAATCTTCATGAAAAATCCTGCAACTTTTATATAAACTATTTTTTTCTATCTATAAAAATAAAGATTTTAAAGGGGTGCGCAATTATACGGGAAAACCCTGTACAATAATTTAAAAATACATATGTACATCATATTTATTTATTATAGTATTTTAATTACATCCTTAGTAAAAAATGTAAATTTCACTAAAATAAAGTAAATTTTAAGGTAAAAACATAAAATTTAAACTGAAACTTGTTTAGATTAATTAAAATATGTTTATATTTTATAATTATAAAATCTGACCATTTATTTTCTACATTTAATTTTATTAATATTGTCTAATTTTACGTTCTTTGTTAATATTTAAATTAAATTTTAAATTTAAAATTTTTGACGATTTATTTGTGCTATTCGAACCATTTGTCATTTAGTTTTATAAATCTGACATAAAATGGTTGATTTTAGCATATATTTTGTATTTTGCGAAGGCTTGACAGAATAAATAAGCATTGTTTAATAGCTATATTTGTTTTGAGTATTATAATATTTGCACAAAACAAATAAGCTTTGACCTAGTAAGGAGTAACTGTAAAAGTATATTTTGAAATACGTATTTTTAAAAATAAATTTATTTAATTATCTATAAATTTCTTTTAACTAAAAATATGTATAACTGATTATGAAGAAATTAAAATAACAGTCAGTAAGTAAAATAGGAATGCACTATATTGTCAAAAAATGTTATATAGAAATTGTACTGCAAACTAACAACTAATTTTATTAAAAATAAATATGATATAATTAAATATAAAATTTTTAACCTCTATGTTTTATATACACACAACGAAATCAATTATAGGTTCAAAAGAAATAAAAAAATTCCTTTAAATCTTTTTGGGTCCGTGCTAGCAATTAAGAAAAATACCCACCAAATATAGAAAAAAAATAGAAAAAATTAAAGTTTTTAGATAAAATGTCTTCTGCACTTCATTTTGTATATTACTCCATTTAATTGTGATTAAATTTTATACTTCGTGGCTTTGCTGGTACCCACCTTAAAAAAATATTATAGACCCCTAATTTGTTCTGAAGCTACTTTTTATTTTGTTTTTTTTTTCGGTTAAATAAGTGTGAATAAAAATTTATTATATTATGATTTTGAGTTATATGTTTAGGTTGATTTATTTTTTATAAATAACCGTTTTGTTTCCTAAATTCCAATTTTGGGCACAACCTACAGGGTGAAAAAGTGTGATGCTTATGATTTAAATGGGCGATAGTGAAGTTCAAAACAAGTCGAAAAGTTCATAGGACATATTATATGTGTCAAAACTTGACAGACTTTTGTCTAAACGATGTCAAAGTTTGAACTTTGAAAGCAATTATTTCTAAAAACCGTAACAACTAGAAACTTTTGTCGTAATCGCTTATTAGTAGATTCTTATGCTAATAAAATAAAATAAGTTTTAAATATTTTAATCAACAAATAAAAAAACATTTTTCCAGTTAAAAATTTAAAAAATAATTGGCTAAAGAGCTAACCAAAAGCCTTGTGCGTGAAGTAAAGTCAGTTGTACATTGTGCCCACCGGCCCGGCCGCGATATTTTTGTTTGTTTTTAAATCGGGAACAAATGCCGATATGTTTTAAATTTAAGAGAACCGTAGTGGCAGTGTATCAAAGAGTTAAAAACGAAATGTGTGCCACCGAGTAATTTTATATTTTAAGCAAAATAAAAAATTGGTGTTTTAAAACATAGTAATTTGTTTTTTTAATCGATTTTAAGGTTTATCTTATGATAAATATAATTATTTTTAATTACAAAAATAAAAACCAAACAATAATTAATTGTTTTTTGCTTAAATTGCATTTTAAATTAAATAACAAAATAACTTGCAATTATCATTTGTATGTAAGTAAACATATCCTTAAATAAGTGTAAATATGCAAAACCTTGCAAAAATCGTTTGGCGTTCGACTCGCTGAGATGAAATGGGCGTTTTTAAACTTTGAAAGGCCATATTTTAAAAACAATAAACTTTTGACCCATCTGTTCTTGGCCCTATCGACTTTTTTTGAGCTCCACTATCGCACATTAATATAGTAAGCATCATACTTTTCACACTCTGTATATTCTTTGTAATGAGTAGTAATATCAATAAGCCCTTCGTTGCACTTACACGTACTAGCCCTAGTCTTTAGGTTGAAGGAAATATATTAAAATAATGATCACAATCCATCACTATACATACATACCAATATACATACTTTGTTATAAAGTCAATTAATAAAAAAATAATAACTTCTATCATTTGTAATAAAACAGCACTAAGTAACAAAAAGGTAAGTTATGATTATAAGTATTGGTAATGGTTTTTAAAAACTGCGGTTAAAGGGTGGAAGCACAAATTTTAATTCAGCAATTGACTAAAATACAAATAATTCGGGTTGGACTAGGAATTGTGCACTAGGATCAATCTAACATATTGTGTGGTTAATGTGGAGCTTTGGAATTTTGGACAACAAAGTGGTTTTGTAGTATTACCTTCTTTATGTCAACCAAGTATTTTTAATTATATTTTAAACACCCAACATATTTTTATTGTGTATAATTTCTGCAAATAGGCATAGGGGTTGACACATTGAAAAAAAATTAATCATTGATTTTTCAGAAACACTAATATTTGCCTAGAAATGATGCATATGATGATTTTGATTTTGCCTTTATGTAAAATACAAATATAAGGGATGCTTAAAATTAATTTATACCTGTGGCACCACAAAAACTAGGCGCACATGATCATCATGTGCTTGCTGTTACTTCTAAGCAAAATATTGGGGTTGATCAAAAAGTATAGAAATGTCGCTTAAAAAATACAAAATTGAGAAATTTCATATTTTAAAAAAATTAAATTAAAGAGCAACCAAATCATATCACCATACTTTTAACCATGTGCAAAAGCATCGTGTCTATTTTATTAGGTAATAAGTATTTTACGTATATCATAATCCATTAAATTATGATACTGCATTACTGATAATGAAAAAAAAAAACAAATGCAAAATTTTTTCTTTAAAAACGGGCACCTTGTTTTTTAAAAATACTGTATAAAAAATAAAGCATTTTTTTTGTTGCATTTTTACATTTAATAAATAAATAATTATTTATTTCATGATTCCTTATTATTACACAGGTTGTTTTAAAACTTTATAAAGGAGGCTTGGGGAATTTAAAATAAAGCAATACACATGGAACAAAGCACAAACATTATTAAATTTCAGTTTTCAAACGGATTGTCACTTATTCTGACGCAGCATGCGTATCGCTGACATTTTAATGTGCAGTCTAGACCCAGGGGCCAACAATTATTTGCTTGTTTGCTAAATTTCAGCAAGAAGGTATAGTAAAAACCTTTCTGGTGCTTCACGTACAGCGTGCACCGGTGAAAATATTGAACGTGTCCGGAAGAGCGTGGAAGAGAGTCCTGAAACATGAACGAGGAGACATGCAGCACAAAGTTGGTTATCAAAAAGGTTTTTTTGTCTACATTGCACATATTTTCCCATAAAATTTAGCAAGTGCAAGAAATAAGGCTAATAAGCCTCAAACCATCCCTTAAATAAGACATTTACAATGAAATCCGTGCCATAACACCTGACATTTTGCAAAAAGTCATGGAACATGTATGCGCTAACAAATTGGCGACATTTGCGAGATGTTATTTTTCACGTTTAGGCTTTAAATATTTTCCATACACACTGCATTTTTATAAAATAATGTAAAATTTATTTGCAAATAAAAAAGTTATACAACATTTAAATCATAACGTTAATTTTGCGCCACCCTGTACTTACTTTTGTGAATTTGTATGAAACACGGACCTCTAACCAAATAGCTTTTTGTTATGTGGCAATTATACATAAACACAAAGATAGAAATAGTAAGAAATGGTAACCGTACATAAAGTAAATTAGCCATATGTTAAGATTTTTAAACTGAAAAGTATTTTTATCAGTTAACAATAAATTAAACCTTATTTTAATAGGTTTTTATGTAAAATATTTTAGAAATCAAAAAAACTTCCTAAATTCCCACTGCTTTGATCTTAAACGTAAAATGTAATAGTGGTATTACCGACAATGCGGCGACTATAAGACTAGTTAGTACCTAAATATTTACTATTTATGCAACCCTATAGCTGATATAAAAGGTATTAACACTAACCTAGTGCAGATTTATTGGTGGAGTATTCCTTAAATTAGGTAAATCGTTTAGCAAAAAATGTAAGTTATTTAATTTATTAATGTCCATACATTTTAAACAAGCCAGTTTTTGGTGTTTATATTTGTGTATTATTTTAAAGTAGGGAGCAAATTTTTAACTAAGTGGGTTAGATGTAAAAGTGATTTATTTCAAATTATTAAATTAAATGTAAAATATAAACTTTGATGTTATAAAAAAAATGTTGGCTAAGAGGTTCAAGTGTATGTTCTTAAAAAACATTTTTAAGGACACACACTTGTAGCTTTTTGCCATAATTTTTTTTATTATTTATTTGGCCTCATATTTTAAGCTCTATCTAATTATTCCAAATAGGTTACTTGTACCCATTGCATCTAACCCACTCAATTATACAGGTCCACAAAAAAAATAAGTGGTGTGTGCTGAGTGTTGGACTAAGATTTTCTGGCGTATTTTCTTCCGCTAAACACGAATCTAAAGTCAAAGTTGGGGGTCAGAAAATAATCGAAAAAACCCCAAAAAACCGCTACGGTACAGGGGCTTTGATTTATTTGTAAAGAGAGAAAAAAATGTTTTATATAAAAATTGTAGGATTTTTTCCATATTATCTTTTGAAATTATCAGTAAAAAAATATCGCAATAAAAAAATGGAAAAATATAGGCAATTTCAACTTTTTTAAATGAAACACCCTGTATATAATGCGCTACAACGAAAGATTTTTTTCTGATTTCAAATATATGTACATTGATGATATTTTGATGAACCATTTTTGAGATATTTAAGGTTAAAGTATTAATAAATTACAAAAAAGTTTCATATTAGTATAAAGAAAGCCATGGAAACAATAGAATTGTTATGTTGCTGAATTTGGTGAGGGTTTTCTCTGGACCAATAATGTTTATTTTTGTGATTAAACATTCCTGCTAAAGTGAAGGAAGAATTGTCGGTGAATAGAATTTTATTTAAAAACTTTGTATCCTGCTGCATAAGCCTACCTATTTCCAATGCATACTTAGTTCGGTCCTGCATGTTTTGTTCAGGAAGATTCTGAACGGAAATAAATTTATAAAGATAAAATTTGTAAAATTTCAAAATTTTTAAAATCTGTTTTATTAAGTTCAGATGCCACATCCGAGATTGATATTTCAGGATTTTCTAAAATTATTAAAGGTAGTTAGTGCTAGTCCAATAGAAAAAAGTATAATAATTGTCCTGAAAAAATGAGGATATCCAAAACTTTGTTTTCATTACGTGCCGCAGTCATTTTCTTCATTTTAAAGCTTTTTCGTTCAATAAACTTCCTTACTATGTTTTTAATAGTATCTATAGATGGCACCCGTTGTTAAGAATGTAATAAGTAATATTCCCTTTGCACTGTCGTCACATTATTATTGTTACCATAAAAAAGATGCATAATAACGATTTTTTGTTCTTCTGAATAGCCCATCGACAAAAAAGCAATACAAACTACTTTTAATAGTTAAAATAAAAAATTTCGACTTTTTACAATATAAATACGTCAAATTTACTAAAACAATTTTATTGGTTTCATAGCTTTCTTGATACTAATATGATTTTTTTTCAATTTATTTATATTTTAAGCTTAAATATCTCAAAAATGGTTCATCCAAATATTATCAATGTATATATATATATATTTGAAATCAGAAAAAAAAGATCTTTTATTGTAGCGCATAATATACAGGGTGTTTCATTTAAAAAAGTTGAAGTTGCCTATATTTTTCCATTTTTTTATTGCGATATTTTTTTACTGATAGTTTTAAAAGATAATATGGAAAAAAACCTACAACTTTTATATAAAACATTATTTTCTGTCTTAAAAAATAAGGGCTCCAGAAGCCACGTAAATATAATCAAAGACCCTGTACATTTACCGGCAAAAAATTGCTACCACGGAATGTTTGGACTTCAGCTATACATATAAACTATAAGAGATACAAAAAATTTCATAAAACAAAAAATGAAGCTTTTTAAATTTTCTATATAAAAAGTTATATATAAGCATTTTTAATAAGATTTATAATAAACGAGATATAAAGAAAAATGTTATTTTGACAAAAAAATTTAGTGCAGAATAGGAAAAAAATATGTTTTATTAATGTGATTTTTGTTTTTAATAAATATCCTTTATTTAAGTTATTTAAATCCCAAATCCACTTAAAATTTGCAGAAAAAATTCAAAAATATTTTTTTTATTTTTAAAATTTTCAGGGGTATCTTGAAAAAATCCTGATAATTCGGTTTTTTGATTATTACTCGAAAAATATTGCATTTAGGGTTATATAACTTAAATTAAAAGTCCTATAAAAATACATAGTTTATGCTTTAAAGAGTTTCAAGTGTCTTTTATAATTTTTGAAATATTGACGTTTTAATTAAAAAAAAATCGTTAATATCTAAAATTACAATTCTCAAAATATTTGCTGTTTGACTCCTAATTTTAAGATTCATGTTCGGCGACAAAAATACGCCAGAAAATCTTAGTTGGACCCCCAACACACATTTTTTAAATTTTGTGAGCCTGTGTTATTACTTATTAGTTATTATCTCATAAATTTTCAGTGTAATTTAAATACTCTTTTTTAAATATAGCACGTAAAGTGCTCTTTAATTCTGCTTTTGAAAATCCTACCAGTTTGTCCGATGTAATTCTATCGTTTGTTCCGCCATTTAACCAATAAACACCTAATTTTTTTTGTTGCTGTTTTATTATTCCTAATATAGTTTTTAAAAGAACCATTCATTTTGGGCTATGTTCATTGTTTTGCTTTTAATTTTTTTTAAGTTAGAGCTAATATTGCTATTGTATGTTAAAGTGCAAAAATAATGGTTTTACTGTTGTAGGGGTAGACTAAATCTTAAGCTTTTTTTAGTTTTTTTCTTAACTATTTATCCATCATATCAATTCAGTTTTTAATATTTATTCTAAGATTACTGAGCTTTAATAAAAATATTCGGCTTTTTTTGCATATTCCTTTGATGGAAAGTAATTTATTTTATTTATAAAGTTACAAACTTATTTATATTAGTTCTAAATTTTCATAGTAAAATGGTTTTTAATATATTTTTTACAAATTTATACTAATATATTGTAATAGCATCCTCAGAGCCCGCTGTCTTTTATTTGATTTAAAACTAATAAAATAAAATATTACTAATATAGAATATATTCAATAACAAAGGCAAAATTATTCATTTATAATTTGCTAAAAAACTATTTATAAAATACAGGGTTTTTCATAATAGACTATTGTTTGGCAAGTATATCTGTAACAGCGCGGCGTCGGTAAGGGGAAGGTAGTTGTAAATCAAACATGACTTACTCCATTCATAAAAATCATAGCGGCTAGCTCATGTTCTAAAAGTTCAGGAATATTTTATAATTTGAATAATGTATACAATATACATTTATCTTTTATTTTAAATGTATGGTCGTCATCAAAAATTAAGGCATTTAAAGGCCATCAATAACAATTTCACAAACTATTTCTGGGAAAGTCAAAAAAGCAGAAAAACTTTATAAACTAATTCATTTTTTTAATAGTTTACCTCTAAGATAAACGGTCTTTTTAATTTTTGTTAATATTTTGCAATGAGAAAATACAAACAGTTTTCTGTATCTCTGAATTATGTAGTATTATCATTGCAAGGCGTCAAAATATTAAGCAATTTTCATTTATTTAGTTATGTTTAATAAATATCCAAAAACTTTATAAAAAATACTTACTAAGGCATTGATTAATTGATTGATGATTACTGTGGGATATGGTTGTTGACGAACTCCTGGTGGAACTGAATAATAATGGCTTCTATACCCAGGGGTATGCGGATGACATCACTATACTTGTCGTGCAGCATATCAAAACAACCTCGAAGCTTATGCAAAGGGCACTAAGAATTGTGGAGGGATGGTGCAACAAGGAAAACCTTACTGTTAATCCTGGCAAAACTGCGCTAATACCCTTCACTAGACGAAGGAAGCTGGATGATTTAATATCTCCTCACTTCTTCGGTACCACACTCGGCTATGTCCAGGAGGTAAAGTATCTTGGATTAACTCTGGATTCTAAGCTAACCTGGAATCCACCTATGCAGAATGTGATTAATAAGGGCAAAATGGCTCTAAAGGCTACCAAAAGAGCTGTGGGGAAGAATTGGGGATTTCAGCCACGCAAAGTGCACTGGTTGTACACTGCTGTGGTAAGACCCATGATAACCTACGGTTCAACTATCTGGTGGCCAAAAATAAAACGGAGAAAAGCAGAGCTGGAGTTATCCAAACTCCAGCGACTAGCATGTCTCTGTATAACGGGAGCTATTAGAAGCACTCCAACTGCAGCCATGGAAACCCTACTAAGTCTCCCCCCTCTTGGTATAATTATTAAGGCGGAGGCGAGGATTGGGGCATACAGGCTGAAATGTAATGGCAACTGGTGCTCTGGGCCTGTCCTAGGACACACCAGAATAACAAGCAGTATCACAAACCCAATATTTGAGATGAGCAGTGATACAATGCCAAAACGGATAAATACACACAGACCATACAAAACCCAGCTTCCCTGGGGCGGTAGTGAGCGATCTCCTGGTCAGTCTCGGAATTTGGTGTTGTATACCGATGGATCCAAGACTGACAATAGAGCCGGCGCAGGAATACATGGTATGACCCCCAGGTTTCCATGCTTCCCTGGGAAAATATACCACTATTTTCCAGGCGGAAATATGTGCCATTGAATTTTGTCTGCGAGAGAACTTGAGGAGGAGATATAAGGGCAGGGACATTACTGTCTTCTCTAATAGTCAAGCGGCCATAAAAGCTTTGGCATCCCAAAAAGTCAACTCAAGGTTGGTTTGGAACTGTCTGCAATGCCTCCTAAACCTGGCTAACCACAACAGAGTTACACTTTCCTGGGTGCCAGGACACAGGGGAATACAGGGCAATGAAAATGCAGACTCCCTGGCCAGGCGAGGCTCCGCAGCAATGTTGTGGGTCCTGAACCTGTTTTTGGAATACCAAAAGCATCGGTTCGTGGCTACATAACTCGGTGGATTCAAACACAACATCAGTCATACTGGAACCACATTCCAAGGCAATATCACAGTAAATCAATGTTGGACTCACCATCGAAAGCATTTTTCAAGTGAATTACTAAAACTAAATAGGAATCCGATTAGAATAGTGACAGGATTAATAACCGGACACCCTAAGAAAACATATGCACACTATGGGCATCTATAGAGAAGAACCCATTTGCAGACTATGTGACGAAGAGGAAGAGACAGCCTCTCACATCATATATGAGTGCCCTGCACTTACATACTGGAGAACAAATCAAAACCTCATGGTGGACACTAACCACCAGGAGGCTGGAGACCAGAAAAGAACAGTAAAAGGGCTACACACCTGTCTGAGGTGTCAAACCTTTTTAACTGAAACAAATACACAAGAGATACAACAAGCCCTGTAGGCTGCAGTGTCGAGGCGGACAAAACCTCAACTTGTGTATTTATTTCATCAATCATCAATCAATACTAAGGCATACGCTTACGTTTAAGTGGCAAAGCTATATGCTTATTTGTGTGTATAACAGTGTCAAGATCTGAAATAAAAGCGTATTGCTCAGTCTTTATTTAGTGATAAGCGGGTTGCCTAATCATCGGGAATTGCTCGCTTTATTTGTTACTTTCTAACAGCTTAATAAACACAATAGTTTTTTCATATTTTTTACATAAAAAAAGGTATGAAAACGGATAAAGACCCTCTTCGTGAAAAGTGTTGCAAACAGATAATTTGCCTACTCCAGTTGCCGCAGCAACGTGTGCTTATTTCCGGATTTTCAGCTACGTGGACCAGAATTTCCTCTTCTTATTCGGGGACTATAGTCTTCAGGCGCCCTGTGGAATTCCGTTTAGGACAAAAAGTACGCGTTTTTCTGAATCGGCAGTAAAATTTTTTGAAGATCTTTAAACCAGGTTGTGCTTGATTCGGATAGAGTTCCGAATATTGTCTCTGAGCTCCGCGTACATATTTTTTTTTTTAAATAAAACTTCCGTCCTCCGACACTGAATATTTCTATATTCGATATTCCAAGAAATGAAGCAAAAATATGGCAAACACTTTCAATTACGCCTCAATTTACCCCACAAGTAACAAAACATGTGACAAACTCCACCAATTAGGTTCGTCTAGGACGCAAGTGGACATGCCTTTTGTTTGATGTTGCCAGTTTACCCAAAGTCGATAAGATCTTTGAAAAATAATTACCCATTATAATATTTACTAGTAAAACAAAAATGTTATTAAATAAAATTAAACTATAAAACAACCACATTAAATTTTCAGCTTTTTCTAATATTATATTTTGTATTGTAAAAAAATTGATTGCTATTGCTTTCTTGTAGTTAAACTTGGCACACACACATACTTTCGTTCGAAATAATTAGAATTCTTTTCGCTGTTACAGATAAATTTGCCAGACAATACCTATTTTTGATATTGAAATAAATTATTTATGGTATAAGTCAGTACGTTTTTTTATATTATTATCTTCTATGGCCTTTAAAATTTAAATCAACATATTTTTAATCGGGTAGGCACCTGTCACAAAACTAGGAAAAATTAATTTCTCTAAAAGGTCATTTTTCTAATAAAACATCATTAGGTTTAAACACAAAATTAAATGTTTAGTTTTAATTCTCATGGATTATTCAGTTAAACAACGAGTTTTTTTGTGTGAAAACATAAACAGTAACTTAATAGAAGGAGATGAAGCGACAGTACATACCGCTAAAAGCTCTAAAAGAGTTCTGCGAAAAGTGTTTAAAGGCCGACTTATTTTCACTATTTGGGGATTTAAGTTGGCTTTTAAGGTCCCCGGACTTAACTGCACCAGACTTTTTTCTGAGACTATTTAAAGTCAAAGGTTTTGCAACTCGTCCAGAAAACATCCAAGATCTTAAAGTCCGAAGTCCTGAAGAGGTCCGGTTAATAGATCAGGTTTTCCTTCATCGTGTTATGAATCATTTCTTGTCAAATCTTGAAAAGTGCATTGGCACTTATTTAAAAAACGTAATTTTTAAAAGTTTGGATAAGTAGAATGTTATAGTAAATTCCAAAGAGTGAATTGTAATTAAGTGTAATAAAATGTTAGTTTTATTAAGTTTTAACAATTTTACTGAGCAATTAAAATGGGAAGTCTATTATGAAGAACCCTGTATTAAAAATATAAACAATTACATTTTAAATAATTTTTTTAAAATTAATAATTCAAAAATAAAAATTTTATATTATTAAAAAATTTAATTATTAAAGAATACTGTACATTTTTATTTTTTTAACTCATTTTTGTCTCTTTAGTAATCTAGGCTATTTTCATAAAAATGCAAAATTGACTATGTACCATCAAACAAACACAAACAAATTTAGCTACACATTACGACATTAGAGCAGATAGTAACAAAGAGTTATATTTTAGTCTGCTTATTGCAACACAGCTTGGCATTTTTGCAACCGTATAATGAATTAAAACTGAATAATGGATCCCTAACTCATGCAAATGGCGACAAAAAATACAAATGTGCAGTGGTTTTTGCCATCGCGCTGCTGTATATATGCGAGTATGCACTTAAAATTAAGGTAAAAGTATGAAAAATATTAGGCAAATTAACTTTAATGTTTATGGCAAGAAGAAGGACGAAAGTTATATTATTGTCAAATGGTCTAATTAAAAATACAACAGTTCATTTGCTTAGGTTTTAGTGACTAGTACTTTTTTATTTTAATAAGCAGACTGCTTGCTTACTCAACTTAAATATTTTTAACAAAATTTTGTAGAGGAATATAAATTATTTATTAAGTACATTCTCTATTTGATTAAGCCAGAGAGGAATGTAAATAACACAGGCCCACAAAAAAAAGTGGTGTGCTGGGGATCGGACTAAGATATTTTGGCGTATTTTTTTCCGCTAAACACGAATCTCAAGTCAAAATTGGGGGTCAAACAGCAAAAAATCAAAAAAGGCGTAATGTTAGATATTAATGATTTGTTTTTAAATTTAAAACATAAATATCTCAAGAACCATAAAATATACACAAAACTTTAAAAAACATTAAACTACGTAATTTTACAAGACACTTAATTTTTGAGTTAAAATAAAAAAACAGAATTTTAAGGATTTTTTCAAAATATACCCATGGAAAAAATTTGAAAGGTATTTTTTTATTTTTAGATTTTTTCTGTAAATTGGCAATTTGGCATTTAACTTAAAATAAATGATTGACAATAAATTGATAAAATAGCTTTAAAATAAATGATTAATAATAAAAAAAAAACAAAAATCACATTATTAAAAAAAATCCTATTTTGGACTGAAATTTTTTGTTAAAATTACATTTTTGTTTCTATCTCCTTTATTATTTATCTTATGAAAAAGGTTAATATACCTTTTTATATAGACAATTTAAAAAGCTATATTTTTTGTTTAATGAAATTTGATGTATCTCTTAAGGTATGAACACCGAAAAAACAAACAAGAACAAACATCAGCGAACAAACGTTTTTCTTCAGTGTAGGCAGTTAAAACGGCGAACAAACGTTTGTTTGTTCTTGTTCACACATGTTCCAGTGGATGTCGGTACATCAAAGAGAATTTTTGTTTTTATGGTCATCGATAACTATTCCAACTAGTCGAACAAAAGTAAACAAACATTTGGTTGCGCTATGTAGACAGAAAAAGCGATCAATAAACAAAAAACACATACAAAAAAAGTGAACAAGAACGAATGTTTGCATTTGTTTGTTTTTTCGGTGTGTACATACCTAAAGAGAAATAAATTTTGTTCGTCGTTATCCATAACTTTTTAACTGGTCAAACGAGAGTGAACAAATATATGAATGCCCTATGTAGACAATATAACGCGAACAATAAACAAAGAACACATACCAACAAGGTGAACAAGAACGAATGTTTGTTCTTGTTTGTTTTTTCGGTGTGTACATACCTTCATAGTTTATATAGTGGTAGTCCAAATATTCCGGGGTAGCAGATAAATATACCGTATCGATTTTTAATTTATTTTTTATTTTTTGCTGTTTGACTTCCAATTTTAACTTTAGATTTGTGTTCAGTGAAAAAAAAATACGCCAGAAAATCTTAATTCGACACTCAGCACACACCACTTTTTTTGTGGACCTCTGTGGTCATTATACTATTGTTAAAATTAGAAACCATATATCTACTTCTTTTACTATAGACTTCAGAGACCCAATCTATTAACTAAAATAAGTTATTATTTTTAAAAAGAAAGGTTAGAACTATATCAGTTGAAAAAAGATAATTTATTACTGTTCCGAATTAAACTTGCCCTATACATGAAATTGTGTTATATATATTTGTACTTTTATTCTCCTTATGTTGTTGTTCATTAATACATATAATTCATTAAGATAAGAGCGGGTAAATGAAAGAGTATTTACTCGTCTAAATTTTGTTATTATGTTTTCGTTTGGGTTTGGAGTGCCCTATACTGTCTGTGTTTTATCTGGTTTTTTGGTTTGTTACTTGATATATTTTTAGTGTATAACTTACAATTCCTAATTAATAACGTGCTTTCATAAAAAGTGTAGATAATAGTCCATTCTAGCAAGGAAATAAAAAAAAAACAAGCGAAGTCTGGTATAACCTGTACGACGAAGACTGCTAGCTAGGAAAAATGAGTAAGACATTTATTTAATGAAAGTTGACTACAGTAAAAATACAACCTTAAAAGATCTTCAATTTTTTAATAAAACAATTGCTTATGACAAATCTAGTAAACTTTTGAAATATAAACTGAGTGACTTTATACGATTCTCAAAAATTTTAAAAATAAAGCAGTATTAGATAATGAAGTGTGCTATAACCGTATGGTAAAATTAGTTTATATAGAAATCGTCAGACTCCATATGGTAAATCTGAAAATCTGGCACAAAAACGGTTTTTAAAGTTTAAAAACAATTCACAGGAATGGACGCTTCATTTTCTTCACGCTCATCTTGCTTTTTCCCTGCTAACTACGGTAAAGTAAGTGACGAACGTGTAAAACGATTCCATCTAGACGCCTCAACAATGAAAAAGGGATACCCAGGCCGACAAAGTTCATCAAGGTTAGTAGATTATTGCTAGAACTTGAGTTGAGACATCCCTAATATTAATAATGACAAATGATAAGCAAAACAAAAGCCAGTTAATAAAAATATATTTAGGTTTTTGCTTTTAGGGATCCCAAATTGAAATGAATATTAACGCCAAAAAAGATTTTGTAGACTTGGGTAATCTGTATATCCACCATGACTTCCTAACTAGACGCCTTTCGCCCACCCCATATCACTTGGTATGGCTGTAGTGAGTGTACAGTAAATAATACTAAAAACATTACTTAAAAGGCAAATATCGGTATTCTGCGGGAGGATGTACACCCACAGGCATCTGATATGGCATTGATATTAAACTCACTTAAAGGCAACATCAGACATCAGTTTATATTTTGGTCGATTTATGTATAAGTAAGAGAAGACACGGATAGCCTACAACTTTTGGCTTTTGCGATATACCGACGTATTAAAATATATAATCTTTTAAATATTACACTGTAAGACTTGTTTTTTCTGGGATCTCATTTATTAGGGATTTGTAACCTTAACATTTTATTGCTGTTGCTGTTACGGTGCTATTGATGCTGCAATCAGTAAATTGATAAATTTATAAAGTTGAAGTTGGCCTTCTTAACCTTTAAATTGAGGTTTGAGTGCCAGAGTCAGTGCTATTTATTACTTGCCACCAAAATCTTTTCACCTTTTTGTTTGTGCATTACTTGGTTTATGTTAAAAATTACTTAAAACATAAAAAATAAAGTCTATAAAAATAAAATATTTCAACGAATTAATAGAGCATGATCATGAGGGGACTTAAAGAAGCAATACTATTGGTCGATAATGTACAACAGCGAACGACTAACGCAAAAAGATAAAACTTGGTTGTTTATAAATGGCTACATTGAACGTCATAAGTTTTACTTGCCAAAGAGAACATCAACAGCAGCAGGAACGGAAACGTCAAATTCATAAATAAACCTTTAATAAAGTACGCAGAAAAATTATAAATTTTATTTAACTTTGCTTTAAGGTTTATGAAAAGCACCTTTACAGCTTTTAATTTGTTTTAGGATGTAGAGCCTGTTATTTCATGATATACTGATAAACAGGCCAGAAAACTTATAGAGAGAATAAGGACATACAGACGCATAAAACAATATTATGGAAATTCTACGAAATTTAAGAGTAGAACAATATTTACCATGTTTTTTACCCAACTACCTTACATAAACTTTATAAATTCCATTTTATTAATCTTTTTAATTCGTGTCATCCCTACAATCGTATACCCGCAACTTTTGAAGTCAGACAAATGAACTTAATTTGATTAGCCTATCCCTAAAGGAAAACAAATCACAATCGTTACAGGGGTCCGAGAGAGGAATGACTAAACATTTGTTTATTCAAAATTGACGTTATCATGAAAGCAAATTGGGTTTGACATCAATCAACCCAAAACTTTTACTGTGATATCACTGGGAATGATATATTGAGGTCTTATTTGTCATGCTTTAAGAAAAATAATAAAATTTTGTTTTACCTACCTGTGGACTAAACATAAAATAGGTCAGTTGCTAACCAATATGGGCTTTATAATAAGTTATTTTTTATACGACTGCTTTAGAAAATGGGGTTTTGCACACGCTAAACAAGCTTTGAAAATTGTATTTTGCGCACAATGTGTGCAAGGAAAATATGTTTTTTTTGCACACGGTTCTGTCTTTCAATATGATTTATTATGGTTTTTTATTGTTATGTCAAAAATATAGAAAACTCAAAGTAGGCTTTATTCCATAGCAACCGTCATAGTTTTCTTGTTTTGTTGATTAGATACCAATTTAGATACAAAAAAATTTTGATTTCGCGAAAAAATGTCCGATTCTGAAGAAATTCTAAAAAAGCGAGTTTAATCTCGTCAAACCTACTTCCAACAAAGTCAAGAGATCGATATGAAGCCGAGTTACATCGATTTATGAAGTGGAGACAAGCAAATAACGTACAAACGTTTTCCGAAAATGTTATGTTGGTGTACTTTGAAGAGCTGTCGAACAAATACAAGTCTTCAACATTATGGAGCACCTTTTCCATGCTAAAATCAACCCTGAGGGCAAACCAAAATACGGATATTGGGAAATACCAGAAGTTGCAGGCCCTAATAAAAAGAAAATCAGAAAACTATGTGCCAAAGAAGTCCAAAATTCTTAGCGAGAATGATTTTTTGCCGCTTCCTAAAGAACGCTTCAGACGAGAAATATTTGCTAATCAAGGTAGGCATCACAGTTATTTTATTTATTTTATGGTGTCATTTTTTATAGTGAGAAGGTTTAGTAGGCAGGGGTTACCCAATTCTGTTTTTAAATAGTGCTAGTTTCATAAAGTACTTACTTAAAATGAATAAAACTAAAGACTTATCGGTATTTTTTCTTGTTTCAGGCAGTGGTGGCAGTCGGACTCTCTGGGGCATGCCGAAGAGAAGAATTGTGCTTCCTTAAAAAAGAAAATATGACGGATTTTGGCAGCGCAATGTTAATTAAACTAGAGAATACCAAAACGAAGATGCCGAGATCATTTACAGTGTCAGGAAGTCTCTACACCATCTTAAAAAGTATTCTGCCCTTCGACCTCCACTCTGCAAACAGATCGTTTTTTTCTTAATTATCAAAATGGAAAATGCACTCGCCAAAACATTGGAATTAACAAAATTGGCGGTATGGCAAAAGACATCGCCAAATTTTTGATGTTGGAAACTCCAGAAGCCTATACCGGGCATTGCTTTAGGCGGTCGTCAGCCACAATATTGGTGAATTCTGGATCAGATTTGCTGGCTCTGAAGCGCCATGGTGGATGGAAATCCAGCTCAGTCGCCGAAAGTTATATAGATGACTCGCTTAGTAATAAAATGGATGTTTCAGAGAGGATCTCTTCCTCTGTGTCGTCTGTTGCGGCACAGCCACAACAGCAATTGAGTAATGAAGTGCCGCAAGAAAACTGCAATATGCCGACGACAGAGAACTGTATAAGCAAGGTGCCAGAAAATGTTGTCTCCATCGTTAAAAAGTCGATCAACAATGCGACGATTCCTGCAGAAGTAAACATTACAATTAATATTTTAAAATAGTTATGAAGTTTCCTGTTTGCTAAATTATAGTCTGTAGTTTCTTGTTTTCATTATTTTTGTTTTGCGTTTGTTTTTAAAATAAAAATTTACACAAAAAATGTTTTTTTTTATTTGCAGTCGTATAAAAAGTATCGTAAAAAACTCGTTAGAAAACCTCTTTGCACACTCGCGAGACTTGTGGACCTCGACTTCGTCTCGGTCCATCAATTTGTCTCGCCCGTGTGCAAAGAGTCGTTTTCAAACCTTGTTGTTTAATATACTATTATTACATATCTATTAGAATTAAATATTTTAAAATATTGAAATACCCGACTGCAATCTTTTTAGTTATTGATTAACCTAAATATGCTTATATTAAACTTAAGTTTTAAACAAGGTATTGTGGGTTTTAAGTTTTTTATTTTTAGCTAATAAAAGTATCTTAAACCTGGTATATTAGTTTAGCTGGAAGGTGGGCTGCAGTTGTCAGAAGACACAAGATCTATTAATATATCATAACATACATACAACATAAAGAACTAATAGACGTTTGCTGGCATAAGCATGCAAAAGCAGCTGCAAAGATGCCCACGAACTACAGTTAAAATAACAATTTATTGTATTTGCATCATTAATAAGGCTTAAAATTTATATTTACAAAAGCTCTTGGGGGTTCAAACATTTAGTTGTGGTTAGTTTGTACTTTAAATCATGTACATCCATAAAGGAGGCACTTTTTCCAGTTTATGTATGGCCGGATTGCGGACCAATTTTTGGAATAAATTTAATTTGATGAGTCATGGCAGAATTGCGTAAACGGAAAAGTTTACTGTTCCTACTTTTAGTAATTAGAAGCTATTAACAAAATTGTAATAATTTTCAATATGGTATTTATAATGTCTGAAATATATATGGGGAAAATAAAAAGCCGCTAACCGCTAAACTAACCATGACCAATGTGTAAATTATCCCTACGTAGAACTTCCTTTTTTATCTTTGGACAGTCCACGAAGGCTAAGGCCTAAGTACTAACGTACTGTGGGTGTCTTAAATGTGGTGAGGGGGAGTTTGTTTACACAGGACCTAAATATTTGGAGATTGGGAGGAAAAGGAAAAACTTCTGCGGATAGCAGGTTCCGGGCCTCTCTAGTTGAACTGTAAAAGGATGCATAAAAGTTGCACTATGTGTTGCTTTGTTAGGAGCTGCCAGAAAACGGATTATACTGATCAACTCTTTTAAACAAAAGCCGTAAAAATACCTATAGAAGAGCGACAGAAGCGTAAAATCATAAATAAGACGAACAGCTCTTCTTTGAATGGAGTCCAGGTTGCTAAGTGTTGTAGAAGACGCCATTCTTCAGACATGAGAACAATATTCTAAAGAGGGTCTGATTTGAAATACATACAAAGTGTACAGATTGGAAGCAGAGGAATACTTTCTGGCTGAAAAGAGAAATCCAAGCTTTTTTAAAGCTGCTGCGGCTATGGATGTAATGTGCTTGTGCCAGTTGAGAATATTTTTAAAAGTAACGCCGACGAGATTAAACGACTCTTTGATTTGCAGAACTTGGTCGCTTATATGTAACGAATGAGTACTGGCAGACTTTTTTGCGACAGCGAACAGGACTGTGTTTTGAAGGCATTAAACTGAACAAGATATTTGGCGCCCCAATCCGAGACACAATTAAGGTCTTGCTAGAGAGACATCCAGCTTATTGACCGGCTTGAGAAATTAAATGTTAGAGTGGAAGGTACTATCGTCAGCAAAACCATAAAAGGAATTGATTGTGGAAGAAAGAAGATCCTTAATATGTAGAAGAAACAGAGCTGGAAAAATGACCATCTACAATAACTTATATACGTCTATTAGAAAGGAAACTGGAGAGCCAAGAGCAAAGTTTAGGTGGAAGACCGTAAGAAGGTAGTTTGTTAAAAGGCCCATCATGCGAGACCTGATCGGAAGCTTTGGATAGTCAAAATTTTAATAATTTTTAATATGGTATTTATCGCATTTAAAATATAAATGGGAAAAATAAAATGCTGCTTTAGCTTACCAGAACTAACCATGACCGACCAAAACTAAGGGCTTTTTAATTTGCCTAATTTATCCCTCCGTAGAACTTATTGACAAAATTATAATATTACATATAATTGCGATAAATAAGCCGCTTTAGGTTAAAGATTTTTATTTCAATAATAAACTTAAAAATTATTAATACATTTAACAAATGTAAAACTCGGCGAACTGAGAGCTTATGAATTTGTCCAATACAAAATTTTATTACGGACAAACCCTTATTTTTGGTCCGCAAACCGGCTATTATTTTGACCCACCTAATGTTGTGGTCCGCAAACGGTCTGTTCCCCCATAAAGGGTCATTTGACTATGAGCTCATAAAAGAGAAAACATTTTTGAATTTCAGAACAAAATTAAAAAAAATTAAATTACATGGAATCCTGCACTATTTTAAAAATATTTGATACGAACCAGCATATTAGATTTCTATCACATGTTATTAAAACCATTGTCCGTTTAATAAAAGTTAATTCTGGATACTATACTATTTTTTCCTTTTTTTTTTAAGAAATAATAATTTTTAAATTTAAGTTCTTTTAATATAGTTTAAATGACTTTTCACCTCCAAACATCTGTTTAACTTTAACTGTATATTTGTTAATAACATTTTTTTTTATTTTTTAGTTGCGGAATTCTATAGTAATTTAAAAAAATATATCACATCGCAAATATAAGGATTTTAATTTTGCATTTTATGAAAAGCCCAAATAATTAAATAAATTTACCAAACAAACCGAATATGCTCACAGTATTTAATTTAAAAACCACAAGACCAATTATCTCTGTAATTATTGTAAATGTTATTGATATTCTAAAAATATGAAATATGCCATTTAATTTCTTTTTATCATTTTTTATGCTCTATTTTGGTTACACCTAAATTAAATTTAAACCCATATAAAATTACAGACTTTTATTTTGCGGCATATTTTAAAGGCTCAATTAATTTGTCATATCTTTTGCAGATCTGATATAAATTAGTTGGTTTTGTCATAAATTTTGTTTCGGTTAAATTCATGACAGTTTAAATAAATAAAATTTTATAAAACGCATGAAAGCAATTAGTGAATGCATACATACATAAACGTATCGCAATACATAAATTAAAATTAATTTATATGTAGGGTAATCTTTTATGTAATTTAAATATTATAATAAATTAAATTTGTCATAAAAGTTATTAGTTATTACTTTTATTTTTTATTTTATTTCATTTAGTGGGGAAAAAATTGCATTGAAAGTAGATTGTATAGTATGGTTTTGTCTATAAATCGTAAAATATTTTTAAAATCAACCGCAATAACTTTAAACTTAAGCTTAAATTACATGTATATATTTAACTCAATTAGATTTAACTGTTTTATATGGTGTCAACTACAAATCATGTATATTTTTTAAAAATAACCAGTGGTCACCTCCAAAATCTGTTTAACTTTAACTTTACCTTTGATTGACATTAACCTTTTTATTTTGCTTTTCTGTACCTATAGTCCGATAGCTGGTGAGCAATTTTAAGTAGGTTCTTGGGGCACACTAAATGTGTCTAATTGTCCTTGAAGGACCCCTAAACGTAAAACCTACTCAAAATTGTTCATAGCTCTCCTACTGGTCCGAGAGCTGGTAAACAATTTTAAGTAAGTTGTAAAGGCATTTTTATTTTTTGTTTTAATTGTCCTGAAAGGACCCCTAAACATAAAAGTTAAGGTCCAGCTGACAGTCCGGAAGGCCACCTCAAAAAACCAAGCCAATAAGAGATACGCATAAAACATTTTTCTTATATTACTATGAACTATAGTCAACTCAAAGGCGCACTGCTGCCTCAGCTCAGATGGTTCAAATTGCATTTTTTTAACCTAAAAAAATCGTGAACAATCGGTTTTTTTAATATTACTTAAAAACCATTGATTTTGGGGAATAAAAGTAAATAATCAAAATTAATGGCCTAAAAACTTCATTTTTTTATAAAATATTTTGTAACCTCTTAAGTTCTTGAGATATTAACAATCTAAATTTAAAATAAAAACGCAAATATCTCAAAAACAAAAAGAATTACGAAAAAATGTATAAAACAAAAATGGGCCTTTTAGTAAGCTTTATGAAAAAGGTTATATACACATTTTTAATAAAACAAGTAATTAAGGAGATTTATGCAAAAAAGTAGTTTTGGTCATTAAAAATTTTGCTTATAACAGTTTTTTGGTACAAGTAAGTATAACAGCTTTAATACATCTAAAAATTAATTCAAAATGTTCTATTCATTGAATGAAACAAACTAATACACATGTGCCTTGAGGCAATGGGGGATAACCTGGTGGCATGGATATTTTATTTAATTTTTTATGGTCCAATAACTGTACCAATTTACTTGAAACTTTAACTTTAATAAAATAAAAACTTTATATTATTAAAAAAAATAATAATAAGTGCCTCCTCGATCTAGGTATTATATACTTGGCAGGACGCTTAACATTTTTCGATCTTCTATGCTATTATGTATATAGCTCATCGTTTAAATATTTTTGTCATCGATAAATATAATAATATTAATAATTAATAAAGATAGTTACTCGTTCAGAACGACCTTGAGAAAATTTAATCATATTTTTAACATCAAAAGTGTTTTTTTGCAGTTTATTTATTTATTTATTTTTTGGTTAATTTATTGTTTAAACTTTAATTTGATTATATTTTAAAGTAGTTAATAAATAGTTAAATACATAAATTTAAATAAGAATGGCCTTAAGCCTAGAAAAAGTAGATAGTTTAATAAGAGAAATGTTTTAAAAGTTTAATGCTAAATACACTATATAAAAAATATATTTTTGATGTTAAAAATATGATTAGAATCTTCTCAAGATTATTCTAAATAAGTAACTGCTCTTTATAAATTGTTAATATTATTATTTAAATCGATACTAAAATTATTTAAACGATGAGCTATACACATAGTAGCATAGAAGATCGAAAAATGTTAAGCGTCCTGCCAGGTATATAACACCCAGATCGAGGAGGTACTTATTATTATTATTATTTTCACTAAAATAAAGTTTTTATTTTATTTAAGTTAAAGTTTTTAGTGGATCAGAATAAGTACAGTTTTTGGACCAAAAAAAAAATAAATAAATGGAACATTTTAAATAAATTTTTAGATGGATCCGAGCTGCTATACTTACTTGTACGAAAAAAATATTGTTATTAGCGAAATTTTTATTGGTCAAAATCACTTTTGGCTTATATCTTCTTCATTACTTATTTTATAAAAAATGTGTACAAAATCTTTTTCATAGAGCTTATCAAAAGGCATATTTTATATTTCATACATTTTTCCGTAACTCTTTTAGTTTTTAAGATCTTTGCGTTTTTAATTTAAATTTCAAAAACTAAAAGGGTTCAAAATTTTTTTTTTATAAAAAATGACGTACTTTTATAAGACTATTAATTTTGATCATATACCTTCTTAAAATCAATAGTTTTCGAATTATATTAAAAAAAACTATTTCTCACAAATTTTTTTAAAGTAAAAGAAATGTAATTTGCACCCGCTGAGCTGAGGCAGCAGTGCGGTTTTAAACTGACTATAGTTCATAGTATAAAAAAAATGTTGCATGCGTATCTCTTATTGGTTTGGTTTTTTGCGGTGGCCTTCCGGACTATGAAGCGGCCTCCCACCAGCCCTTGAATTTTTTTTTAAATTCAGGATCGTGTACTAAATTTATTGACATAATTAACTAACATCCTGTATAATGTTATTTATTTTTTATTTATATTATATCGCTTTATTATTATTTTTTTCATATCATTAATTTTAAGTGTGGTAGTTAAATATTTCAGGTGTCACCTTATTTATTTTCTTTACTTTTTTGGCTTTTTAGGGCTATGATTTTGCCGCATTATTAATTTAAGACTTGATATCCATTTTTATCCATTTAAGACTTTTTGAAATCAATTAGGTTAAAATCTAAAATCAGATGAAATAATATAATTTTATCCCGTCCTCTTGAAAATTTCTTAAAAATTTAAACAATTTTTATGTAGAAAGGTCAGAGGCGTTCTTTTGAGTTGTCCTAATTTTGATTTTAGAATTATGGCTTTTTTCATTAATAGAAACGGGGGTTTGTAAAGCCAATGAGAGATTTTTCCATTCATTCGTTTTGGCACACTTGCTGTTTTTCGTTTTCCTTTAGAAATATTTTGATATTCTATAGGCTTTTTTAATATCGATGTTGATTTCTGTGCTTAACGTTAATGGTTTTAATCAACTTCTAAACATTAACTATATTTAGTTCAGTAAATGAAGGGACAAAGCTGTAAATAAATCTGTACAGTTTTTCCTTGTGGCGGAATTCTTAGGTCTTCGGGGATTCTTTCGAGCGAAAAAAGCTTTATCAACATTTACAGGTGGGAAAGGGCTAAAAATGTCCCCTCAAGGCCCGAAAAATGGGTTTCCCACTAATATCTGCCAAAATATGCAAACTGGAGAATTTTTGTCTTTACAAAAAATAAATATTACCTTATAGTCTACAAAAATGGTTCTTATAATTTTTTTCAAAAAATTGATAGTTTTCGAGATAACGGGAACCAAAAGTCCCCTTACTTCAGCTGCCACTCTACCACTAGAATGCCGCTATCTTCATGGACTCACTTATAAGCGCGGACAAATTGTTCCATTACTCGGTCAATAATGTACATTTTTTATTAATTCAAAGTTCATCGGAAAGGGAAAACCCGTTCCTATCATTGCATATGAGTTTGGGTTGATTCTGATTTTTCTAGAATATAAAAAAAACGGTCAAAGTTTTTTTTACAATATTCTGAGAGTATCTTAATAATTTATTGATATTTAAAAAAAAATGGTTTGTTCCTTTTTATAATGGGACCTTAGCAAGTGTTCAATGATCACAGAAAATTTCATTCACTTTTTTTGCGTTTTAATAAAAAATTGTTTTGCCCATCTGCATTTTTTAGTAACAAACTACTACTACCACATCCATCCAGTGTGGCATGTTATGGATTTTGCGACGGCCGTTTTTGCGAAAAATATTGGTGTTGTAAAAAAAATGATGAGGGCAATTTTTGTAGATTTCTAGGTAATCCTTATTTTTTGTTTAAACAATAATTCTCTAATTTGCATATTTTAGTAGATATTTTAAAAAAATATTTTTGGGACCTTGGAGGGCCATTTTCAGCGGGTTTCCACGTCGGAATCGTGATAAACTTTTTCTCGCTCGAAAGCATCCGCGAAGACCTAAGAATTGCGCTGCAAATAAAAACTGTATTGGTTTATTTACAGAATTGGGTACTTTTAGGTCTTCAGTTACTGAATTGATTCTGTTAATTTTTTTAAAGACAACCGAATCTCATTGGTCATAGGTATACTTAATAATGTGGATCTCTAATAAAAATAAACGGATTTCAGTGCCTAATGCTTAATTTTAAAACAATTTACGTTATAATTTCTTTGATTGGGGTAGAATACATTTAACAAGATATAAAAGAATATGGCAACCAAATGTCATACTGGCACTTTCCATTTTATACTATACCAGTAGTTTGTATTCTACTTGTTATAAAAATATAAAACATTTACAGTTCCCGTACCGCCTTTATTTACTTACCTATAATATAACAACAAAATGGATTTCGGGCATTAGGAACACTTTGGATATGCACTTTAGCTATTTATGTATCAAGGGCGTTACTGGGACTATAATGCCCTGAAGGTCGAAAATAGATTTCGACCTGATGGGCATTATAGTCCAGTAAAGCCCGTGGTGCATACAATGCTTTATGTTTTACCCAAAAAAGAGTTTTTCAATGACTAATTACATGAATGGGTAACAGACGTCAACGCCATCTACTGACCAAAGGGCGAAGCATACTCCTCTCAAGATGTCGTTAGGTGAAATCTCTACAAAGTTAGTTAAGAAATTAACTACACTAATGACTAATTACATTATTTATTCGCAATATAAAAAAATAAGTTGCACCTGTACCTGTATACGTAAGTAGATAATGAGTGGTGTTAAGTTTGACTTTGATGTTTCTGTCAGTTAGTAAATTTTGGCATTTTTTATTTAACGATTTGCTCAAAATGGAAGAAATTCCACAAAATAAGAAGAGAAAAGGCCATAATTTCACCAAAAAATCTTTTGCCAGTTAAATCAAGGCAACAGTATGATCGGGAGTATGGCATATTTGGTATTTGGAAAGATGCGAACGCAATTTTTCAAATAACCGAAAACGTTTTAATGGCATATTTCCAGGAACTGGTAAGTTATTGATTTTATTTTAATTCATATGTTTAACAAACTTTATTATTTTTAGTCGGAAAAATACAGTCCGAACTCTCTCTGGACCAAGTATTCCACCCTAAGGTCTACGTTGATGGTCTATAAAAATATAGACATTTCGCAATACCATCGTCTCATATCTTTTTTAAAAGTTAAGTCGAAAGGATACGTCCCGAAGAAGTCTAAAGTTTTGGAAGGAGAACAAATATTAAAATTTATTAAGAAGGCTCCTGATGATATCTACTTGGTACACAAAGTCATATTGGTAATGGGTGTTTTTGGAGGTTTAAGACGAGATGAGTTGGTTAAAATGACCATTGATGACATTGAAGATAAAGGAACAGTCTTGGTTATAAAGGTACCAGAAACTAAAACTTCAACTTCAAAAAGTTTTACTATCATTGAAGAAGATTTAGGCGCTTTAAATTTATTAAAAAAGTACACAACATTAAGACCAACTGGAATAAAGGAGCGAAGATTCTTTTTTACTCTATAGAAAGGGTCGATGTACAAATAAAACCCCTTGGAAAAAAAACCATAGAAAGCGTCCCAACATTGATCGCAAAATTTTAAAACTGGATAATGCAGAAGCTTATACAGGCCACTGTTTGCGTCGCACATCGTCAACATTACTTGTTGAGGCAGGTGCTTCGTTTGAAACGCTAAAACAACATGGGAAATGGAAAAGCTCTTCAGTAGCTGAAGGATATATAGAAGAAAGTATTTCATCCAAAAAAAAAGTAGCCAAAATGATTGCCAATTCAGTAAATTCCGAGGTTAATTCCGTATCGACTATTGAAAATTCTTTAATGGACTGTTCTTCATACAAAATAGCGTTAGTGCTACCACCGCTGCTACCCACAAAAAAAACCGACCATTCTATAGTGGGATCAGCTACATTTTCCGGGACATTTCAAAATTGTAATTTTTATTTTGGAAATAAAGTTTCATTTTTAGTATTGTTTTATGTTATCTTTATTGTGAAAGAAATAAAATTGGATAAGCAATAAAATTTCCATTATTATTTTCCCGCTTATAATGCCCTAGGTGTGATAGCAGGTATTTTTACTATCATAACATATTCCGTTTCTAAGGTATTTTAGATCAATAATAGATAGGTAAAACATAAAATAATTATTGTAAACTAACTTACATATTATGTTCTCCTCTTTACCATCCTTCAGACGAGCATCAAGATGCTTCGGCTCCACCGGGCACGACAAGCTTCTTAATTACTATGTCTCCAAATTAGACGAGACACTTTGAAATACGATGTCCTTTGACTTAATTACGGAAATTCCACAATGGTAATTGCCGAAAACGAGACCCCGTTAATTGTTTAATGCATTTTTAAGGACCTCAATAGAGCTTATTCGATTTTTGTTGGTTTTCAAATGAAAGAATTGGAAAAGTTTAAATTCAATAAAGTTTCTTAAATAATATGAATTAGGTTTTGCTTTTAATATGTGTTTATTCTTTGGCAATTTTAATTTTTGTTGACGTTTTTTCTCTCTGTTGTTCACTGTGCACTCGCTACAGCCCTACTGACGAGATCCGTAAGGCGGGCGAAACGCGTCTAGGGAGAGAGTCATAGTGGACAACATAGAGAACAGGATGTCTTCTTTAACTGTCTTAAAACGGGGTAATATTTTTTTTTTATATATATATATATATATATATATATATATATATATATATATATATATATATATATATATATATATAATTCTTTTATACAATAGTTAATAATATCCTAAATTAGGATTTAAAAACAATTTATTGTTTATACCTTTTTTTTGAATGCTTATTACTCACGCTCACAAGTATGCGTCCCTTACCTTTAAGTATCGCCGCCTCTCTCTGACTCATACACTGCAATAGTTTTAATTCAGGTGAACAAAAAATGAAATAACACATCATACTCCCCTTCTTTCTGGTCTTTTTAAATACTACACATACACCAGTCAAATAGCCTAGTGTCATTTATGAAAAAACGTCATTAAAAAGTTTAAAAGCTATCAGAATTTCCTAAGTTTTTAGACCAAAAATTTCTTAAAATTTAGTTTAATTTTTTGTTTTAGTTTCTGCCTTGACAACGGTGGCCGGCTTGCCACCGAAACGTAGATTGGTAGTTGTGATTTTTTGGGTTTTTTGGGGGGTTTTCTTCTTTTTTGTTGCAGGCGATCTGGAAGTTCATAGGGGTCAACAGGGCGGGACAGGGTCAGCTCGTATACCCCGGGACCAGGACCGAAGGGGTCCCATTTTTCCTAAAAGTAGGAAGGTGAGTATCCCAAATAAAACGAACTGAAATATTTTCCCCTATTATAACTTTGGTCTCGTTCCACATAAAGGTATACAATTTCGTATGTGAATTTAGAAAGGAATTCCAATTATATGAAAAAAAATTGAGTTAGTTTTTAAAAAGGGATCCCCAAGATATTCGGATTTTAACCCTCCGGCGGGCGCGCCTGCGGCAAATACACCGCAAATTTATAGTTCACTTTAAAATTACAATAAAGTAAGCTCTGAAATTTTTTGTAAGTCTAAGTATTTCTTGTTTATGTGTGTCCGACCGAAAGTTCGGTTTCTTTTTTGGGCCGAATGTCAGCCAAAAATCAAGTTTCGGCGGCAGTTTCGGTCTCGGTCAAAATCGGCCGAAACTTTTCCGAAACCAAAACTGATTGCGGAAGTCCCTGGAACTAAGAGATAAAGATAAATTTAAAATAAATGATTACAACAAAATTAATTTACTGTGTTTCCATTTCATGTCCTAAGTAAAAACAGAATAATGGGTAAAATGCACCAAATTTCAGTATTTTAAGTAATTTTATACTTGAACACGTGAGTTTCGGTTTCGGTTTCCACCGAAACTAAAGCCACGGCCGAATATTCGGTTTCGGTTTCGGCCGGAAAAACCCGTTTTGGTCGGACTTTACTTTGAATGACTGACTGACCTATTGACTCATCAAAATAATTTTGGGGCACTTCCTGAGAAAGTGGGCATTTGAAATTGGGGGTTTCGTAGATTTAAGAAAATAAGTAAAAGAAACATTCTAAAACGGCACATTTTTATTCGGAACGGTTTAAAACAGAGCCGATATACCGTACTGTTCCTACATGCGTAAGAAATTTGCATTAGTATATTCTTTTTTTTAACCAGTAAGATAACTGTCACTATGGTTTATTTAAATAGTTTTCTCCCGATTAACGTTAGATATAAAGAGTGAAACCCCTAGGTTATTCTAAAATACAAAAATTTCAGTCGGAATATGCATAACACATAATCTTATGCATATTGTAGCAGAAATAATTTTATGACGTTGTGTATTTTTACGAGTATGTAAATTTTTTACTTTCCCGTTGAATTTTTAGATATGGGGTATTGGCAATAAAAAATATCCACTGTGGTATTTACACCTATATTTTTTATGTTTGTTAAGTTTTAAAATATATAAAAACCAAATTAGAATTTGTATTAAAAAGTTTTTTTCTAACAAGTACGAGAAAAAATTTTGCCGGAAATTTCTTCCCGCAAGTGTTAGAAAGTTGAAGCCGTCTAACTTCTTAAAAAGTTTGGCAAAATATGCTAGATAAACCTCCTCTTTGTCCAATGTATTAACGTTTTCTTGGGAACACCACTCGTTGAAAAACGAACAAGAATATTCTTGTTCATATCTAGGGTCATGATTCTTCGGTATAATTTCTAATAGCTATATTAGCAGAATGCAAAATATCTTGCGGAATTTCGAGTTTTATTTTTTATATAAGATTATACTTGACACTGCGAAATTATTTTGAAAGTCAATAAAAACTTATAATCATAGAAACCGAAGGTAACTTGGTGAATCAACAATACAATTATTCAACGTCACACTCATTATTTTAAGTGTTGAGAGCCAGAACGAACACCCACAAAATTTTAAATAGTGCATTAATATGCATTTTCAATTTCAGAAAATCTTCACGTAAAAAACCACACATTTTTTGAACCTAATTTTTTTCAGTTAGGTCATTAATTGGATGTCCGGTCTGGTTCTCAACGCCAGATTTAACGTTTGCAAACTTTTTTCGCAATAGTACAGGAATAATATACCCTCCTGCCCTGCGAGAATAATGTCGTCCCAAACAGAAAATAATGTGGTAAAAAACATTTTCCCCTCGTAGAAAAAATAATTAATATCCCAATAGGCACTTAATGTGTAAGTGTAAAAAATATATATGCAGTTTTCTAATTAAGTATTTAAATAATTAGTGTCATTAAACTCGTCCAAAGAAGCGCTTAAAACTGAAAGAAGCTTTGTAGCTTTCAAAACGTGGGTTAATTTTTTAAAGTTCAAAATACAAGTCCCTATAATATCTTACGGGGAGGCAATTGTCAAATTTGCTGTATTTTAAGGTTTTAATTTTATAATCTATCACAAACTTTATTATATAAAATTAAACACATTATGCTTTAAACATTTTAAACTCAAAAGTAGGCGTGTCCGTAAACATGTACTTAATAGGTCTGTTGGTTATTCATAAATAGTACACACTATTTTACACTTTTTTACGTAAGCGCTCCTATCAAAAATGTATTTTAGGACTAGGTTTGTACAAAAGTGTAAAATGGTGTAAAATATTTCTGAATACAAACAGACCTAAATATGATTTAAGCCGATGATTAGGCAGAAAACGGTCATAGGGAGAGACTACTATAACATTTTAATTATTTATGTTCAGAAACTCTTAAATTAAATAATACTTAATATGGTTTAAAATAATATGAAATACTTAAGCGTGTTTCCTCTTTATCAGACCTATTTTCTTGGACTTTTATCTGTTATCTTAAATTTCTGTCATTGGATATCGATCCTAAAATCTCAACAGGCAAGAAGTAATGACACAGTTAAAAGAAATCGAATATGTCAAATTTTAATAAAATATCAACCTATTAAATTTAATATATTTATATAAATACCAAAATGACATTTAAAATAATTAAAACTATAAAATAAACAATAAATATATTTGGCAAAATATTAAATACAGGATGCAAAGGAAGCGATGCAGTAATTAAAATGTTTATTGAAACTAATAAATTCCGTTTAATATTAAACCGGCTGTAAAATATTTTAATTGAATTGCCGATATTTTTGTTATTTATCCCTAAAATCTCATATCAAAATATTTTACATATATCTAGTGTTTGATATACATGCGTTGTTTGATAGATTAACCTATTATTTTATGTTAGATTAAACTCTGTTTACTTTATTTTTAAATAATATATATTGGAATTTAACCATTAAAATAGGCTTTTAAATTTATGGTGGATACAAAAATAAATGGAAATACCTGTTAATGTTTGTTTAAATATTTAATTTATTATTTATTAGAGACAAAGTTACGCTAGGCCCGTAGAGCTGTAGCGGGCATACCGGTCGAATCCAATTGGTTAAGCGTCTACCACGTGGTTTCCCTTACAGCCTAGTGTAAATTTCAACGTACTTCGGCAATAGTCGTATATACTAAGAATACACCTAGTTGACATTGCGGCAGACCGAAACGTAAGATATTCCTAAGTTAGCTCTTTCAGCCTATAACTACTAGAGGCAGCCTTGCCGCGATTGCACATAGAGCGAGAGAGAAAGGTTGTAGACTTATCGCAAAAGGCTTCCTCTAGTAGGTTGGTTTAAAGGGTTTGCTTATACATATGACATTTACTAAAGTGGGTCAGTTTTACAACTTTCAAGAATACACTCATTGCAATCAATGTATATATGACATTTAATAAAACAGTTTTATAACCTTTAAGCATATACCTACCAGAGACAGCCTAGGTGTACAGTACAAGGGCATAGCCAGGATTTGGTTAGGGGAGCAAAAGACAAGGAAAAACTAATATAATTATAAAAATTTACCCTAAAATAGAAATCTTTACAGTTACCTAGGTAAATGAAGAATAATTATTAAAAATTTATATATCTGGATATTAATTTTACATCTAACATAAATGAATAATATTGCCAGCCCCTGCTAGAGGGAAAGGGAGAAGCTGCTGCGACCCACCCGCCGGCTAGTCAGCACTTATAGCGAGAGAGAACGTATCGCGCTTTTTTTCTATCGCAGGCTGATTATACGGACGAGCGATATGGCCGCTTTTAGGTAGGTATATGCCCGAAGTTTCATCTAGATGCGAAGATATTAAAAAATATATATATATAAAAAAATGTTTCTTTAAAATAAAATTAAATTAGTAATATTTAAATTGGTATTTATTAAAAAACTATATTTGGGAAAATTAAATCAAAATGGAGGAACCGAGAATCGATCCCTAGCGACTTGGCACCAGAAGCAACTTAAACTTAAACTTAAAAAATCGCTTTATTATAGAAAATAAGCTACAATTTCAGTGGTGTATATACATTATACATGTCATCTTATTTTATATTTCTTCCTGCTTGATCCTTATTTTGGAGTCAGGAAGACAGCGCAGCCAAGGATGGCCAGAGCCAATGTTTGCTCTTCTCTTGGTATATGCAATGATTTGATTTTATTCGTAAGACGTTACCCAGTGTGACCATTAAACAGTTTTAATGCCAGATTGGCTTAAATAAAGTTTATTTTATTTAATTAAAATAATTTTATTCAATATTTGTTTTGCGGGAAGATGCTAAGAAAAATCCTGCTTGATTTGGGGCACCCGGACCAACAAAGTTTCAACACTTCATATACCGAGCTGATGGTCAGAAAATATCTTAACTAATATATAAACTGCGTTTAGATTTTTAGACTTCTTTCTCAGTTTGGTTGACTATTGTGCTTTTCTATGTTGAGTGGTGAACAGTAGTAAACATCATAAATGTGAATTAATAATACATCCACTTTTTTTCTCATGTGTTACTCAATCATAATTGTAAGTAAGATAATCGAGCCTTCCCCGTACGTATGACGCTGTTACTAACTTAAACATGCACGAATTTTTATAATACATATGTACCTCTATAAAAGTACTAGGCGTTTTGAAAAATCTCTCTATTAAGATCAGTGTTTTCTTTTTGTAATTTTTTTGTTATTAACACAATTGATTTAGACATTTAACCTTTTTAACTATTGCATGTACATATAAATTATTTATATTTTTGCAAAAAAAACTTACTGCCTTATTTAAAAAGTAACAAATTTATTGTATTTAAGCATATATTGCAAAATACCAGCATGGTAAAAATTAGCATTAATAAAGATATTTATACTAATGCTCCTTACTATTATAGTTTTTAAATATTGGCGTCTATTTTGTTACTCTTTTTATAAATAAAGTAATTTAGGTAAATTGTTTATCGTTTACAAAAATATGCCATGAAAGCATAAAAATATTAATTTTTCATGATATTTGTAAAACAACCCACAAAATTGATTTAAAACTCGACAGACAATGCGTAATAAATCTCAATAAATAACTTTATTTTTCTGATTACTCCATGGTATTGTAAAACTGCAAAGATAACGATAATCTTCATATTTTTTATAAGTCATTTAAATTTGTAATAACTATTCCCAAACTTAATACAAATCAATACAAAAAAAGAATAAAGGGCATTTAATTACGTCGGGTCGTAATTACGTGTCCCTTATTTTAAAATCTGCCTATATATATATATATATATATATATATATATATATATATATATATATATATATATATATATATATATATATATATATATATATATATATATATATATATATATATATATATATATATATATATATATATATATATATATATATATATATATATATATATATATATATATATATATATATATATATATATATATATATATATATATATATATATATATATATATATATATATATATATATATATATATACTGCTTTGACCAACATGAAAATTCTAAAAAACATAATTTTAATTATAACAAAAATCCTATCAACCAAAAACAATACCAAAAAGAGGAAATTCCTCGAAATGATAGAGATACAAAAAAACAAGAATGCCATCAACGACAAAAAATATGTTATATGTTATATATTGCAAAAAAACACTAAAGTCCAATTTGAAGGGTCATATTCTTAATCAGTTATTAAGTTTGTATTATTTGTATACTTAATATGTGTGTGAAAATACTATATAAATTCAGAAAGAGTTAAGTAGAAAATATGTAGCGGTTTTAATACACTTTTCATTTAGCAATTGCGTGTTTTACTGGGGGTTCTTAGTTTAAAATGTTAGTTTGTGAAAAACTGATGTAATTCTTAGTTTGACGTCTTTGCTGGATTTACATAAGATATTTTTATTACCGCCAAAAAGGATAAATATTTTTATTGTAAAATTTATGTTGCCATACTTGGTTGTAATTTTAGTCTTTAAGAACGTCCTTTTAGCACAAAAGAATATATCCTTGAATTAAAGAAAAAATATAGATTTATGGAAATTTTATAATATATTATAAGATTTAACTAACTTTATTATACTAAAATAAGTAAAAAAAAAATATTGTCTTTTTTCTGGAATAAAAAAATATATTTATTTTAACTTTTACAAAAATCTAAACTTTAAGTAAATTGTGAAGGGATAATCTACCTTTACCACAATATAACTAAAAACGTAAGATATTTTATTACGTCTTTAAATAAATGAACTTATTGAAAAATATGTATACAAAGATAAGGGGTCATCCATAAATTACGTCACACGAATTTTATAATTTTTTGCCCCCTCCTCCGTCCCTGTCACAACTCGTCACATTTGTAAGACCCCTCCCCCCTAGTGTGATGTCACATATTTTGAAATTTTACATCTAAACATCAAACCAGTAATTTTTTTTTTATTTTCATTAAAAATATTTTTTAAATAATCAGTTGTTTGAGCTTATTTCAGGAATCACATAAAAATCCAAAAACAACCAAAGCCTGCTGCCCTGTTATAAACCGCAATTTTCTCAAAAAATTACTAATTTTAACATCAGCATTTCTTGTGTGTAAAACCATCAAGGAAAACACCTAAAATTAAAGAATCAATTCTTTTAACATTTTACTGGTCCATCACATGCTTTGAAACCACTAAAAGCTTAATTTTTTTATAATTTTATTGATTTCTTTGTTAAAGACACATTTTTGCATTCATTTAGGTGCCGCAAACAAAATATTATGTGGTCATAAACAGACTTGAAAAAGTTAAAATATATATAAAATAAGTTAAAAAAAATGGGACCTATTACTAATAACTGTTTTCAATGTTACACTTTAATGTCATTTGTGTAGAAGTAAGGTAAAAAATGATAACATTTGTAACTTTAAATATATTTTTTTAAAAACTTCTTTTAGTTAAATTACTAACTGATTTAATACCTTACTTACTACTACACTAGGGTTACTTTTGCAAACTTAATTACGTTGTTTATTAAAAAAAAAACCTCTTCTTTTAAAAACCTAAAAAAAGTAGGGAAACTTTCGAAACAAAAACGGAAAGGTGGGTTTTTTGTTTTTCTTTGTCGGTCACGGTAATGTGAAAATCGGCAAATGTATATATTTCGGCTAAGCGGGAAATTTGACCTATTTTAACAACCATTTTTGTTTATTCTTGCCTTATAATATATTATTTTTACTCAATTTTATTTATATGGTCTGCAACAATAATTATATTATAAAAGGGCCATTGCCTTTAAATTACCTGCAAAAAAACATGACATAATGTTATTTAGCTACCATTATAAATAAAAGGGGTTAATACATTGCCTAAATGTTAGTTAATTGCCAGTGTTATTAAAATGGCTTAAAAAACATAAATTTTCTGTAAGGGTTTCCTTTAAAAAACCAACATTGGGTTGCCGGTAACAAAAAGGCGTATTTAATTTAATCAAAATTGGTTGTCCGCCATTTTTGTCTGCTTGCCGGCAATATGCCGCCTTCATGTTAAATTTATTGGCAAGTAAGTACTTATTCAGCATTGACTTTTTAATGCGTATGATATTGGCACAATATTACCACCAGTTGTCAATGCTTTACCATCAAAGCCCATGTAAAAAAAGTACATTAAAAGCAAACAGCGTTTGCTAAGTTCATTCTTGAAATAAAAGGTTAAAACGAGTCTAAATCTTTGCCCCATAATTTCTTTAAATTAAGCACCTACAAATAAAACCCCCTTAACCCACAAAACTGAAAACATCTGTGCAATCGGCTCTTGGGGTACAGATGCCGCTGCTACTGTGCGTTACGTATATTCTATAATCACAGGAAAAGGAACCAACCACTGGAAACCAATTAGCACTCGGGTTACAAGGCAACTTTGTCAACAAGAAATTAATATTACCGCTCTTAAATACCTTTTTAGCATTTTCGAGATAATTTATGATTAAACCCTAAAGTAAAGATAATATTACATACATATTGATGTATATGATTATAAAACCTTTTTATAACCAATGCAACAGTCAATTTAAAGAAAATATGCCGGCTACTTAACATATTTTATTATTAAAATAATAATACATTTCATTTATTTAAATGATAATACAAAATAAAATATTGTTTTTTTAAAGAATTATTTACTTCTAAAAGTATAAGCGAAAAGAGGTTTACAAATTAAGAGGCAAATTATATTAAAATGATTATAAGGGAATTTGTTATTCTTATTATTAGAATATAGCAAATAGGGTTTTGACTTTTTATGCATAATGATTAAGGACTTAAAATGTCAAAATCTTAATGGAGTATACTTTTTGCATGCTTCTAAAAACTGTCAATTGGCAAATTGCGAAGGGCAAGTACAGAAAACAAGATTTAAAACCATTTTTATGTAAAATACATACATACTTTAAACTATTATAACAAATGCTTTAAATGTTTTCATTAATTTGTATGGACATTCGTTCTCGATTAGTACCATTAGCTTGTCTTTTCTAATCGAAAACTGTTTTAGCGATTTTCATTTCTTTAACTGTGTTTACTTTAAATAGGCTATTTTGATGATTTTAAACACAAGAAAACCAAAAAAAAAAAATAATAAAACATAAAAAAAATAATTTAGTAAAAAGCTTAAAAAAATTAGGTTTTATGTTTACAGCTTATACTACGTTGGATCATAGACAATTCTGCATGGCGATCTTTGATCTTTGATTATTTAATTCATGTACTACTTTCCATTAATGTATTGTAAATCAGAAAAGACCTACAGTATATAACGAAAACCACCCCCAACAAAAATTATTAATTAAAAAAACCTGTTCCAAGATGCTTACATGACAATCAAGGCAAATTCATTAACTCATTTAAAAATAAAAAAGTAATATCACTGATGAAATCATCGAAGAGGGTACTTTCAACAGATATGCAGAAAAAATATTAAAAGAAAAAGTTACGTTTTTGGGTACATTTCATAGAAATGTTTAAATTTAGAAAGCCAAATATCTTATGGTTCAGATCTTCAATGCTAAAAAGTGTACTTAGGGTCAAGAAAGATTTATAAATATTATAAAAATTCCACCTAAATCAAGTAAAAAGACAAATTCGTAAAAAAATCTTTAAACACACTCTGGGTTACGTTTAGTGTCTCAATAACAGCACTATAATTGCTTTGTAGGGCAACAATTCAGTCTTAGCTAGTTAAAGAATGTATGAAGACTCTCAGTACACTAGCAAAGTCCATTTCGGTCAATTTGGTATGAGTATCAGGACATACTGGTATCCAAGGCAAGGAGGCGGCAGATAAACTGGCGGTACCGGGTAGCAAATAACCCAAACTTTACAGTACCTTTCTCCAGATGTCTCCGGTGGAGTTCTCAGGAGGAGGACCAAAGATTGGACCAAGAGAAAGTTTGACGAACTATGGTTGTCGAAAACTAATAAAATGCATATCAGAGCAATGCTTAAAGTGTCTTCACAGGAAATTACAGACAGAGTACTGGGCATGCGGAAGACTCGACTGGTAACTGTTATAAGCTTGGTATTTGGGCACTGGTGTACTAAAAACACCTATTCTAAAGAGGTTTAGAATCAGATAGTATCTTTTCACGTGACTAAAAAATTTTACGGTCTAAAGAGTAAACATTGGACATCTTTTAAAACCTACAAAATTTAAAAAATAAAAATACAAGGAAGACAAGAAATCTCCAGGACGAAGACGTACTTTCTGGCTAAAGAATCTCAGACAAAGATGTGGAGTCAGCACAACGTCACTTTTTAGAAAAGCTGTAGCCAAAAAACAGATTGCGCTAATGATATCCAGCGTTCGACGAGAACATGGCACCTAATAACAATAACTTTTTTTTCACTACATCTCAATAGCCCTTTTTTTAAACCCTCATTAATTAGGATCAACTAGCTTCAGCCTGTCTGGCATTGGCAATCAATTTTTATAATACACTAAATTGTATTTTTTTTTCATAAATATTAATACTAAGTGAAAAGAACATACATATGCTTTTGTAGTGTTAAGTGGCCGTTGTAGCTATGGAGTGGAGGTAACAATTTACTAAAATATTTTTTACTGAAAATATTCAGAAACCTTTTTTTATTACAATAAATTTTTGTCTTTTATCTCAACTAATTTAAAGAGAACTTCTGGATTTTTCGAATAAATTAGACTGATTTGAATATTGCCGAACGGTCGCCATCAGTTCAGAATCCCTGCGTGTTATTTAAATGTGACGTAATACAATCTCAATCAGCATCAAGTGCTCCGTGAATTATCCGTCTCCCAACTAAGCTAGCATGATATTTGGACATTATGGAAATTTGGACCGTCAGATGGCGCCACAGAGGAGGCGGGACAAAAAAGAGCGGTGCTATTAAATACGTATCTGAACCAGCAGCGGGTGGTAAAAGAAGTTTGGGCCCTAAAGTTTTTTCCCTTAGATTATTGGAAAAGGGTTATTATGAGTTGACCATAATTGAAAAAAAAGTTTAGGGTATAGTGTCTCTCTATATGTTGTTTAAAGTTTTTATGCTAAAAAACGTAACTTTAGTAAAATAATTTAGGAAATTTATCCTGAAGTTTTAGAGGTTAATGTAGTTTTTATTTAGGTAAAGAAACGTTGCTTTAAAAAAATGTAACTCTAAAAAACCCGAAGTTTTAAAGTGCACTAAAATAAGCTTACACACAATTAAATTAGGGACTTGACTAATATTCCTGAGTAAAATTTTATGTATATAATCCAAAAAAAAAAAAATTTTGCAACTCTTTTTATAATTAATAAAGCAATAATTAAAAATAATAACTTTAAATGTATTTTCACGTGACCTAAAATACTGTCAGATTGTTCAACGTCATCGTTCCGGCATTTGTTGCCAATTATATTAGTATGTACAGGGTGGCCGGTTTTATCTTGAGACACTACTTATCTCATAAAACATACAAGATACAGAAAAAAAATTCATCAAACACTTTCTTAGTTTAATTTATGCTTTAACAATATTTTACTTTTGTATATACAGAGAACTCCATTTTCCGTGGACACGCATCAACTTTGTTAATTTAAATGGGACACCCTGTATATTATTACATCTTTTGATTTAGCGTAAAATTCTTGAGACATTTCATATATAATGTCCAACACTTAAGTCTTACCGTTTTTGACATATTTTAAATTTTTTATAAAACATGACGTTTGCGCATCCTAAAATATTTATTAATTTTTTGTATAATTTTTTTTTATTAAATTTCTTATTGAAAAGAACTCACTTTAAGAGACATTCATAATATTTTGATGACTGTTTATACAGGGCATTCAATAAATAAGATTAAAAATGAAATTGGGGAAACTGCCAAAAATCAATTTTTTCATATGGAAACCCCCAAATTTTATACTTTTATCTTATTTAAAATTAAAAATAAGGGTAAGTTGCTTATTCCAAAATATTTTAGTTTTCGAAATATACAACAGCGTTCAAACACAATCAAGCACTACAAAATGTCACTATTTGTTAAAAAATCTGGTTGTTTAAACTATGGGCCGCCATTGTTTTTTAAACGCTGTCATGGCCAACTATCAATAAAACTTAAGAGCCATATAGCAAACTAAAGCATTGTTGCAATAAAAAAATATTATATTGCCAATATTTCGAAAACTACAAAATTTTGGAATAAGCAACTTTACACAAACTCACCCTTATCTTTAATACTAAATAAGATAAAAGTATAAAATATCGGGGTTTCCATTTGAAAAAATTAAATCTTATTTTTTTGAATGCCATGGGTAAACAGTCATCAAAATAGTATAAAAATCGTTTCAAGTAGGTTTTTTTTAAGAAGAAATCAAATTGAAATTAAATATTAAAGGCTTCCTTATACGAAAAATTGATAATTATTTTGGGATACACAAACCTAATTTTTTATATAAAATTTAAAATATGTCAAAAAAGGTAAGACTTAAGTATAGGACGTGAAATATGAAATGTGTCTAGAATTTTAGGCAAAATCAAAAGATGCAAAAATATACAGGGTGTCATATTTAAACTAAGAAAGTTGATGCTTGTCCACGGAAAATGAAATACCCTGTTAAATACAAAAATAAAATTTTGTTAAAAAAATAAATAGAACTAAAAAAATTTATATGGATTTTTTTTCTGTATCATGTATATTTTATGGAATAAGGTAATGTTCGTTAAGTATTTCAGTTTGTTAGCATATTAACTAGTTGGTAAATTGCTGAACATAAAAACGGTTTTTTTAAAATAAAAAAAAAGTTTACTTACAGGAATGTATTTATTACGGAATTAGAAAATGTACAAATCCTAAACGACTTTCTACGAGTATAGGCGCTGAAAAAATATGTTTAATTTATGTCGATGAACGTGACGACCATGTTTTATATTTTTTAAAGTGACTGAAATTAAAAAAAAAATTAACTTTATAACAGTTTTTGCAGAGGTTCTAGTAGTATAAAAATATTACTAATTGTAAGTAGGATTGGCATCATCGAATTTCTGGGACTGCTGACCTCACAGCACTAAAAAGCGTTTTAATTTAAATTTTCAGTTTTAAATTATTTTATGTGGCAAAACGAGGTATCTTTTTTAAAATAAAGTATACAGAGTATTTTAAGGTGGTATCAGAAACTTAAAAAATATGAAATATGCATTATTCTTTATTGATTTAGTTAGGGTCTGTAATAATATTTAATAATTTTAATTAGCCAAAAATTATTTCAATAAATTTCTTTTTTTTATAAAAAAATTATGGTTTACAATTCGGGGTTGAAAAATTTTTTAAAAAAAATTTTTTAAAAAATTTATTTTTTAAAAAATTTTTAAAAAGCATTAGGAATTAGGTTTTAAATTTTTTTTTTTTTAAAATTGGGAAACGGGGTTTAAAAAATTTTTTAATTTTTTTAATGAAAAAATTTTAAAAATTGAAGAAAAAATTTTAAAAAAAAGTTTTTTTTAATTTTCAAAAACAGAATTTTTTTTATTTTTTAAATTTTTTTTTGGGAAAGATTTAAAAAAATTTTTTTAAAAAAAATTTTTTTTTAAAATTTTTTTTCCCCAAAAAAAAAAATTTGGGGTTTTTCAAAAAATTAATTTTAAAATTTCTTAAAATTTTTAATTTTTTTGGAAAGATTTTTTTTAAATTTTTAAAACAATTTTTTAAAATTTAAAAAAATTATTTTTTTTATTTTTTTTTTTAAGTAAAAAAATTTTTTTAAAAAATTTTTTAATTTTTTTAAAAAAAGTTTTAAATCAGGATTTTTTTTTTACCTTAAATTTAAAAGAAAAGAAAATTGCTTAAAAAGAATTTGGATTTTCAATTTTTTTGGGGGCAAAAAATTTTTTTTTTTTTTTTTGTGGAAAAGGGGGCCCTTTTTTAAATCCCTTTACACTTTTATTACCCCAAACCCAATTTTGTTGAAAAAAAGAAAAAAAAAAAAAAAATTTTTTTTTAAAAAAAATTTAATTAAAATTTTAAAAAAAAAAAAAAAAATTTTTAACAAATTTTAAATTTTTTTTTTATTTAAATTTTTTTAATATTTTTTTTTATTTTTTAAAAAATCCTTTTACCCCCCTAATTTTTTTGATTTTTTTTTTGGGTTTTTTTTTTAAATTTAATTTTGGGGGGAAAGGGGGGCAATCCAACCCCGGGGAAAAAAGTGGCCCTTTTTTCCCAAATTTTAAGGAAATTTTTAAAAAAATTTTTAAATTTTGAAGAAAAATTATAAAAAAGATTGGGAAAAATTTAGGGTCAAACCTTTTAAATTTTTGTTAAAATTAAAAAAAAAAAAGTGAAATTTTAACGATAATAAAATTTTAAAACCCCCTTTTTTTTTTTAAAAAAATTTAAAAAATTTTTTTTAAAAAAAATTTTTTTTCCGTTTTTTTAATTTTTTAAAAAATTTAAAAAAAAAGTTTTTTAAAAAATTTTTAAAATCTTTTTTTGAGTTTTGGGGTTTTTTTCAAAAAATTTTTCAAAAATTTTTAAATTTTTAAAGTTTTCCTTTTTGAAAAAAATTTTTTTTTAAAAATTTGTTTTTTCCTTTTTAAAAAGTATTTAAATTTAAAGGCAAAAGCCCTTTTTTCCCCAAACATTTCAAAGGGATTTTTGGAAAAAAAGGGGAAAAATTTTAAAAAAAAAAGAAAATTTTTTAACCTTTACAAAAAACCCCTTTTCCCCTTAAATTCTTAAATTTTAAAAATTTTTTGGCAATTTTTTTAAAACTTTAATTTTTAAAATTTTCTTAGGAAACAAAAAAAATTTAAAAAAAAAGTATATTGCGTTAATTTAAAAAACCTTTTGTATGCAACATGCTATTTGTTTGCAAATAGCACTAAAATCTTCAAAAAATACATACTTTTTTTAGGTTTTTAGTAATTACATAAGAAACAACTTTATATCACATATAAAAATCTTTGGTATCCAGTCCTTTGGCTTCTTTATTCGTGGGAAGGTTTTTAATAAAAATTATTAAATAAATAAATAAATAAAGATTCTGGCCCTGTGTCCTGCATACAAAATATTTTAACTTAAATATTTAGTTTTTTAATTTTTTTTTGTCCTTTATGAATAAAATAGGTAAGCAAAATTTCCTATTAAAGTTCAAAGACTAAAAATTGCTTAAATTTAATAACGCAATCTAGAAAATCTTATAAAGGTATGCAACGATTTTGAGCGCACAACACGTATATTTCAGTGTTGGTTTAAAACGAATTTAAAAACTTACATAAAAGACTGTAAAAGTTTTTAAATAATACTTTTTAAGTTTGCATTCCTGAGCTCCAGGATTTTCGTGCTAGCAATTAAAGTAAAAAAATTTTTGATATTTTAGTGTCAGGTAAAAAACCATTACAATGACATTAAAACGAAAAAAGAAAATAATAATTTACCACTAATATTGTAAGTAAAACTATTTAGATACGTATTTTTTATTTTCTCTTCTAAAACACGAAAATTATTTAAAATATTATTGAGTCTGGGAAGCAACAAATATTCAACCCTTTTCCCTTCTTTATTCCTAAAGTCGCAGACTCCTTTTTTTCTCTAAAAATCCAAATCTTCGGATACTGTCCCAGCACGAAGAAAAAATTAACGGTTTTTTCCCATAATCATGTAAAATAAGATATAGAAATACTTTTTTAAATGTGTTTTTCTTTTATCTTTAAGTAAACATCCGCATTAACCTAGTTTAAAACTTAACCTTAGGTTAGGTTAGGTTTAAAGTAAGTGGACTTTTTACGCCTTCCACCGCGACCACTCGGTCTATTGTGGCTCACACTTTTTTATGTTTCTCCCAACATGATCAGACTTCCAACGAATCCGTTATCAGAATGGAAGATAGTTCTTACATCTCCTTTTACTCGTGTCGCTACTGGACACAAGAACAATATACGTTCTGATTTTCCTGTCTCCTGAAAAGTATAACGAGCAGACGATTAGATCCGTCATGCCCTCCTCTCCTGGTTTAGTGACGTGGGTAGCTACCAGGTCCTTTTTACAGGAACCAGATGTTCCTTCTATGCCGTTTTTGGTTTTTTTCTTTGAAACGATTCTATCCGTTTTCTTTTTAAAACCGGGGAACCCCTTTTCCTACAAAAGCGGTTCTGCCCGCCTTCTGTTTGGATTCGGGCCCCCTTCCTAGCACCTGTTTGTTTGATGGATTAGCCCTTCCCCGGAAACAGGCGCCTGTGAAACGGATTCACCCGTTTGGTCGGCGCACTTTTGTCTGTTTGGGACCTTGGGTGTCACGTCTAAAAAGGGATTTACGTTTGGCAGCGCACCTTTTGTCATTTTTTTTCCTATGAAAGCGTTTTCCGCTTTCTGTTTGGAGCTGGGGAAAGAAAAAGTCCACCACGGCAGAGCCCCGCATTACGCAGTCGCAGATTCTCGAGAGGTCGCCCTGTTTCAAAGGCCCGTTGGAGATACCTTTTTTAAAGGCACAGGATGCATTCACTCATCAGCACGGTATGCTAACACCTTGAGTTAAGCCTTGTTTGTTTAGCTTCGGACTTTCATACGGGTAACAAGAGTTGCCGATAACCAGCAACTCTAGCGCATGTTTCAAAAGATCCTACTGGGCTCAACCACGAAAAGGACGTGCGAACACAGCCGTTGAAAACTTAACCTTTAACTCATGACCATAAGAATTAAAATCCTCATTAAGGGTTTAATTGATAACAATATTAAAAATTTTTTTTTTATATTTTAAATTTTTTTTTAGGAATTTTGGAGGCAAAAGTTTCCTAATAACTTAAAAAATTTATTTTTTTTTTTTTTTTTTATTTTTTTTGGAAAAGAAAAAAAATTTTTCTTTTAATTTTAAAATTTTGTTAATTTTAACACAAAAAAACACTAAATAAAAAAGAAAAAAAAAAATTTTTTTTTTTCCTTAAAATAAATTTTAATTTTTTTTTTTTTGGCCTTTTTCCCCCCAGGGGCCCCCGAATAATTTTTAAAAATTTTAATTAATTTTTCATTTAAAAAAAAACCCTGTATATTTTTCCTTCCAAAATCCACATAGAATTTTATCGTATTTCTCAAAAATACTTCTTTATACCGAAAACATTTCATAAGTGGTTTTTATATTTTTCTTTTGCTTGTATGAATACTAAATGATCTTCGTTTATTGGAAAACAAAAAAGTCATATTGTTAAACTTTTCAAAGTTTTATTGGCAAAAGTTTTAAAACGTAGACAAAAAAATTAAATTAACTTTCTAACATAAAAAAGTTCTGCTTGATTTAAATCGCTACTTGGCTTCAAAAGACGATCCGTTGATGGTTTCCCGAATAATATTTCAATAGGTTTTCAATATTTTTAAATTTAATAAATGACTTTTTATTATCCTAAAATAGTTAAATATTTTATAGAAGTTACCTTTTCATGTATAATATACAGGGTCCTGCAGCTCACCTCCCGTCTTATGTAGCTCATTTATTATTTAATGTAAAATTTTCATATTTTGCAGACGTTACCTTTAACTTTCGGCATTTCAGGAAAAAAATTTTGGGTTTTCGGGTGTCACAAAAAAATTGGGCGTCACGATGGGGCATTTTTTTTAAAAGAATGTTTGTATTTTTTTTTACATTTATGTACCTCTTGGGTTTTAAACTTCCTCTTAAATTTTGTCAAATCGGTTTAATGATTTCGAGAAAAAAATATAAAAAAAATATTT